>JAPMOR010068429.1:803400-815012 GCA_026543865.1 Argiope aurantia | reverse complement strand
AAAAAAGTAATTTCTATATTGGTTCTAGAGCCACATTAAAGTAGATTACAATCAATGAAATATATTAAAAAATAATTTCTATATTGGCTCGAGGGTCACATTAAAGTAGATTTCAATCAATGAAATATATTAAAAAATATTTTCTATATTGGTTCTAGGGTCACATTAAAGTAGATTTCAATCAATGAAATATATTAAAAAAATTTGTATATTGGCTCTAGGGCCACATTAAAGTAGATTTAAATCAATGAAATATATTAAAAAAATTTCTATATTGGCTATATTGGCTCACATTAAAGCAGATTTCAATCAATGAAATATATTAAAAAATAATTTCTATATTGGTTCTAGGGCCACATTAAGGTAGATTTCAATCAACGAAATATTAAAGGACATTGGAATCTCAAGTTCAAAAATAGCTTTATAATGTTTCAAGCTTGGTTTATCGATCTTTTCTTTATTTTTAGATTCTCTTTTAATAATATTGCATCGATAATTCTCACAAAAAATATATTTAATATCGTCGCAACACATGTTAATATAAACCCAAGTACTTGTTTATTTTAACTGATTCCACTTTTACGTGGCGATTTTGATTTACGCGAAAATTATTAAGCTGCATTATACATATGACACCAAAATTGCATTAAAATGGTTAAAAGTTCTTATCTAAAGGCTATATCTCGAATATCAAAGCCAATAATCGCAATTACAGAGTCAATTTTAAGCAGATTTTACAACGAAAAGTAATAAAATATGTTTAAAATATTTATAAAAATTATGGTACAAATTCTACGAAACTGAAATTCATATAACTTAATTTTTTTTTTAAATTTCAAAGTGATGCAAGAAAAGTTTCTTTGTTTTTGCTAGATTGTGCTTCGAAGTTATCGCAAATAAACGTCAACATTTTGTTAGGTTTTTTTTTTTTTTTAAATTTCTAATTTGAGTACCAACTAACAAGAGTCAAACTTTTAGAAAATTTGGTTTAAAATTTGATAATAATCTATATTTTAGATGCTAAATTTGTGTACCAAATTTTATTTATCTAGCGTTTTACATTTTTTTTTGTTACCGTGTTCATTTGTACTTGGACAGCAGAAAATAACAATTTCCTCTGTATGAATTTTGTTCAAAAATTGATGAAAATATGCAAATGTGGTTATTAAGTCTGTACTGAAAATTTTATCTGTCTGGCTGAACGAGTGTTTTGGGTTATTTAATTCATAGACAAACAGACAGTCTGACAGACAGACAGATAGACATAATTTCAAAAATGTTTTTTGGGGATAAAGGGAAGTCTGAAACGAATGCTTTCATCGAAATTTGGCGATCGAATATTTTCGGAAATGTGTTTTTTGAATATAGGAGTTCATCAAAATCTATAGATCGATTTTTTTGATGATTAGAACCTTTACTTATCTACTTCTTTATTTTGCATTACTTAGTTATTTTTTTTTATTTTGCATTTAGTTAGCTATTTCTTTATTTTGCAAGGAAAGTAAGTATTTTTAATAACTGTGTTTCAATGCCAGTAATTTTCTTGTCATGAATATGATACAATTTATTTCACTTTTTTTATTTCGAATATTTGAGAGAAAAAAACTTTTAACATTGAATTTAACTTTTTAGAAACTTTTAATTGGCTAAAAGTTTGTATAGTCTCGTTAAAAATGATTTAAAATGGATTACAAAAATAGATTGCGTTAAAAAATGTAATTTCTTTAAATGCATAAAAATTATTTTTTAAATCGTAACTTTATAAAATATCATTAAAAAACACTCTCTTCTAGATAATAAAGAAAATAATCGTAGGTTACGTTTAAAACGACGCTTTTTATCGTCTTAAAATATTTCCTCATGGCCGGTAAATGCATATATAACTGTTATTACGACAGTTTTAGAAATAAGCTGCAAAAATAAAACATAAATCTTCGAAGCAAGTAAAACATAAAACGATAAAAAGCAGATTTCTACTCTTGCATGGCAATCACGAAGAAAGAGCTATTTTGGTTTAAAGAAGTTTTAAAAGACAAAGGAAATAAAGCCTGGAAAGCACTTGAAATCGTATTTAAAAAAGTTTAAATTAGAAAATAGGAGTGTCTTCTTAGCAACCTTTTTTAAAAATCCATGATCATGCGGGTTTTTCTATAAAAGATACGTGTGTTTTATCGGTATTCAAAAAATTCCTTTAAAATAACTAGAATTACGTTTTCCAAATTTACGGTTTCCCAATGATGTTTTAATTTTTTCATATACAAATTATGCAAGGAGTAAGAAAGTTTTATAATAGTTAAAATCTTCAAACACGAGAGCTTCGCTAATATCCACATTTCAGAGCCCTCTGAGTTCGAAAAACACATTTTTGGAGTTATGTCTGTCAATACGATAATGATTTGTTTATCTGTCTATTACGATCTATCTGTACGAACATGATAACTCAAAAATGCCTTTATCTAGATGGGTGAAATTTGGTATATGAATTAAAATTAAATATTTAGATTCCTATCAAATTCTGAACGAAATTCATTTGGTGGAAGTCGGGCTGTTTGGTTGTTTGGGAAAAAGTAAACTCGAAACCATGCAATATATAGAACTAGATAGGTAAAATTTGGTAAATAGGTTTAGCATCTAAAATCTATAAGTGTATGAAAATTTAAACCAGATCTGTCAAAATAATGACCTTCTGTCAATCTGTATTTTAGCATATATGCAAAAGCAATAATTCCCAAATGCAAGGACTTAAATAAATATATTCGGTATGTGATCTCGTAACTACATCTGTAATTCCATGTCTAATTTTGGTTTCAAATGGTAAAAAAAAAAGACGACCAGATATACATATTTGTACAATAGACTCGGTAAAAATGTTACATTTAAGCAAAACATGTATATTTTATAATTTTATTAATGCCACGCAAGTCAATTACGACCATAACCAAGGTCCCCAATTTTATGTAGAAAGGAGGGGTTGATGGATTAACTCCCAATGGCTACTTTCTGGTATACAAAGTATCAAAAATATCTAACATACATTTCATATACTAAAAATCATCAAAAAAAAAATCGTGGCACAAGTATTTTGATGGGTCTAGCAAAGTTCGAAATTAATAATTTTCCGAAATAAAGCTCGAATTAGTTTTTTTTAATGTATGGAAGTGTTTCTAAGTGATCGTATTTACAAATAAGCATCAGGCACAAAGGGAGACAGGCAATCAGATATAATTTCAAAAATGTATTTTTCGGAGTTATTATAAATCTTCAAAATTGGAGGAACTGCTATGTACCAAATTTCATGCTTATCTCTTGATATGCTTTTAAGTTCTCGTGTTCACAGTTTTAGAGATTTATATTTGAAAACTGTACCTTCTAGAACTTAAGGAAGTTTTGAGATGTGGAGATACTACAATACCGAGTTTTTTTTTTTCCCTCTTCGTATATTTTGCTTACAAGAAAATAATAAAAAAAAATAATAATAAAACTTGACGTAAATTATATTTTTTGAGGAAAAAATATCGAAGGGCGATTCAATTATAGTAGTCTGAATAAAGATATTTTTCTATATTAATATATGGATTTTAATATTTTATATATGGATATTAAGCCATTGTCGGATTATTGATCCTGAAAAAACGGTAGATAGTTCAAAACAAGCCGCCATCAGTAATTATTATTCAATCTAAGAAGGGCAATCTAATCATCGGTGAAAGTTACAAGACTTCCCAATCATTTTGCGTACCACCCTAATATAGAAAAGGAAAGGAACGTCCTACATGATGTTTTCCCCTTCGGTTCAGTGCATGCTTCTCATACCGATTAGGCGAAAATTGAGGAATGCGTTCACTGCTCCTAAACGCGGTCACTGCGTTATCGGCCAAGATAATGGACTTCATCTCGATTTCCTTGTTTTTGCCGATTTCATTCCATCACCAACTCCTCTTCTTCTCCGATTTCTAACAACACAGCGGTCAAGCGTCCTTCAGACTAGTTTCCTTTTTTAGAAGCTGTTCCAGATAGTTTGTTAGAGAAGGAGGAGGAGTGCTTGTGAACAATGGAAACCTTGTTTAAAGCCTGCTGTTATGCCTGAGCACGTTAAATAGATTAGGTGTTGCAACAGCAGGAGGTTTCTGAGACGATTATTGGATAATAGGTTCTATTCTCGGAGATGGCAGCGGCACGTGTAAAACGTAGAGAATATTGATTAATAAATTAATATCAGTGTTTGTAGTTTTTTTGTGGCAATATTTCTGTGGGTAGAAAGGCGAGTTAGACAAACTATGAATGAAATCAAAGTGAAATGATATTGCTTGCTAGTGATACATGTGTTGTCAAGCAGTAACTAAGGGAGGCAGAGTGGTACATCGAGCTTCAATATAAATTTATGGTAGTTGTCTTATATTAGCGGATAATGGCGGTTATTGTATGTCAGTGAATCTTATTTTTATATGTGATTTAGTTTATATTTTTTAAAGCAGTGATCTGGTGTTTAGTTTTGGACTTCGCGAATGAAGGTTTCCATGTCTAAAACTGATTCGATCACAGATTCAACATTCTGCCAACTTTCTGTATGTTATATTAAAAGTTTAATACAACGTTGCTTTTCAAACTGATTCCATGAGTAAAACAAATTCAGTCACGATGCCTTAGTAAGTCTTTCACTTCAAATCCTGGGTATAATTTCTCCAAGGTACCGTAAGTAGAATTATTTGTCAACAATTAAAAGACCACAAAAAATCAAAGAGGAATATTATACTTGAAAACTTGCTCATAAAAGTTTCCTTCAGCAAGCTGATGAACGAATAATTGAAATAAAAACTGAATTTTGCAAGCGAAGTTTCTTTGTATGTAATTAAAAGAAATTTGACTTGTTTACTGTATGCTACTAATTTCAAAATGGACTGACCTTGACTGTTCAGATTGATTTCATGTTTGCATTAATAGGTATTAGCAGTGTTTACATTCGAAATGCGATCAAGAATATTATTTTTGTGTATCTTTTATTTCATTGCAAAATATTTGTGTATATGTGACGCCAAAACTTGATAAGGGTCTATATGATTGAGACTTGTGTAATTTAACATGTTGCTATAAATGCTAACAAAATCAGCAGGAGTAGTCTTCAGTAACTTTTTCGTGTAATTTTGAATAAAGATACTGTTATTCCTTCTTGCAACATAAAAGTTGTGAACGTTTAACAGGGCTATGAAAGCCCCAAGTGCTCACATTTTTATTTTCAAAAAATTTTTATGCAATATATTTTTGTCATCATAAATATATTGGATTACAAAAATTAGCTCAAAATTACATTACGAATGAATGAAAATTGTAATGATATACAAACTCGTTAGTGTGCATAGTATAAACTATGCAATTTGCATTGTTCATACCATTTATTTGTAAAACTTATCAGCAGATTCAAAATTTCGAATTCATTTTTACAAACTGAATAGTAGTATGCAAATTTTCAACCAATGTAAAACGTGTGCCAAGGTAATAGTTACAAAGATTTTATCAAATACAGAAGAAAAGGAAAACGAGTATCTATTCTTCTAAACCAAGAACAGTTCGTTTCATTGTTCTTCAACGACAACCTAAAGGAAAAGGTTTAAGGTTAAAAGAAACACAAGAATATTTCCTAGTCATTTAGGAAACTATTTCAATGGAAAGTACTTTTTCTTGTAATAAGACTTTCCTTTTATTTTTAGGCAACGCGACATTACCGAAGCACTTTCTATTAGTGCTCTAATAGACAATGGACTTCTATATCTCGATTGAGGAACTGTGCAGTCAGTTATCTGGTAAAACAAGAAGGAAGTTTTGACCCCAGAAGCTCGACAATTCTTCATGTCCACCTTTCAAGGTGATAACATAGCTAATCAGAGTGCTCAGTAAAAATAGCACTTGGCCTACGTGTCTACAGATAAATCTGAAATGGTGTCAGAATTTAGGGATGGCTGGGCATGCTTGGCGCCAAGGACATTTAGTGATCTTTGTTTTTAAAAAAAATTAAATTAGAAGTCATTTTCCCTTTCTTTATCAAAACACTTTTAAAGAGGAAATTTCCATCTTAAAAATTAAACTGTTCGTTCCCAATGCTATGTAAAATTTGCATTTATTAAAGTTTTAATAATCGTTTAAATTATAAGCACGTTTTAACCCACCCCCAAAAATTAACGTTTTATTTAAAAGCTTGTAAACTCTTGAAAGTCTTTTTTATTTTATTTTTAAGATACTTAGAAGGAAAATTAAAAACCTTATAGTAAAACTAAACAGTTAAAAATGGAACTGTAAACAATATGATAAAGAAGCAATTTTTATTATTTTCCATTTAGGATATTTAAAATTTAAAAATTATTATTTTTTTCACTTCCTTATCATATACCAGATATTATTTTTGAACAATATGATGAAGATGGTGTTTTCATTGCCTTTCGTTTAGGTTATTTAAAATTTGATATTTATTTTTATTTCATTTCCTTATCATATACCAGATATTATTTTGGAATATTTTCTCTATGAATTCCTCTGTTTTCTTGGCATTGATGTAAAGGTGGATAACTCCGAATGATCTAAATTTGCAGCTGCTTTGTCGCGATTTCCTTTTAAAACAAATTTCTGACAAAAAACTCGTGGAAAGCATATAAATGGAAATTATCACAGGTATGAATTATTAAAAATTTCTCCAAATCAGTTAATATGCATTTTCAAGTTATTGACTGAAGAAATATTAAAACTTGTTCATGCAAGTAGAATAATATATCACGATAAGGACTCATTTTAGATAAAAACAACAACAACGAAGAAATAAATCCTCAAAATAGAAAATTTAATTTAACATTTTATTGAGTCGAAGAAAACTTTTTTCTTCTCAATAAAATTTTTAAAAAAATCATGATTCTCTTTCCATTTTTTTTCGAAACATGATTCATAAATTTCAATTTTTTAAAGTCGATATCTTAAATATTTCTAAAATATCTGTCAGAAATTTAGTATATATTTTGTTTATAACGCTACCTATAGAATAAGACAAAATATAAGATCCATAAAGAAATACTTTAAAGACATGAAATTTTTATGATTAAAAAAAATTACTCTGGAGCTGGTCCTGTACTATAGAGATAGTAATGAATTTTGACTTTTGTTCTTCCGATTGAAAAAAAAAACAAAATGTTAGAGTTTGTTCCGAATTTTACCTATAAAATAAATTGAAAACTATTCTGCAGATTTAACATTTTAATCACTTTTATTTGATTGTTTTGTTGCATGTTTGTAAAGAGGGAAATTAATTTTTGATTTACTTTCTCATGGGGTAAGATTTAAAAATTTTGCGCATTTGTGCCTTATTAATCACTAAGCATAATTTCAATATTTTCAGAATTTAATTATTCAATATTTTCCGAATTTAATCAGTAATTAAATTAAATTTTCGTTCTGCATTTGGCGCTGGCTGATAGAGAATTAAGGTTAAAAAGAAGAAAATAATTAAAATTAAAAAGTTACTTGATGTGCTTCTAATGTGACTCTAAGTCTTGGATCAGTTGGAATAATAGATTTTTGATACTTTGCACTGAGGTGAAAATGTGTCTAATATTTATTCAAATTCATTTTTTCCGGTAGCCCTGTTTTTAAGCATAACTTATTTTACCTTCATTTTTTTTGTAAAGAGGAATTTTTAAAATTGATTTTCATTTATTTCCTTATAAACTAGAATTTTGAAATATTGCATACTTGTGACTTCTTGATGACAGTATAATATTTAAACCTTTTTACAATTTAATTGACAATTGAAAGGTTAATATAATTAAATTTTGTTCTATCTATCTGAGAATGTAAGAAAAAGTGATTTGAAGATTCCGTAATATTTATAATATTTAATTACGAATTAAAACTGAATTAAAAAATAATTAAAATAAAAATAAACATTTTTAGTGCACTAATAAAAACATGTTTCAAGGAATTTTTTAAAATTATATTTATTTTCTTATTAGTTTATAAATAATTTCAAAAATATTAATGAGATGTATCTTTTATAACAATGAGCTTTAAAAGTATTCTATATTCTCAAAATATTCTCAAAAATATGACCAAGAAATAAATAATCCGAAGAAACGTTTGCAAAAATATACAATAAAATAAAATATACACACTCCTTTAGTAAACAATTGTATGCCAAATTAAAATAAATTATACTTTTTTTATTTTTAATAATTAACTATTTTATTGTTCCTGACTTTTTATTTGATTTTTACATTTTTCAAAAATGGTACTTAACTCGTGTTCTTGAATGAAATTCGTAAAATTAGGTCACTTAAAATGAACAGTTTTTTTTGAACAACACTTCTATTCAATAGTTGATTTTCAAAGATAGATTAGGTATCTGGTTTGAATGGGACTGGAGACGATTAAAAAACAGTATTAACCTAATTGCCAATAAATTTGTAAAAAATATTAATTCTATAAATTACAAAATATTAGAGAGTTTGCTTTTATTGAATAAATAAAATCTTTATTGCGTAAATTAAAATATAATTACCCATTTATTTATAATAAATTGGATTTTTAATATTATTCATTTAACTCGTTTTGTTGTAATCTATTTGAAAAATCATGAAAAATAATAATTTTAAATGTTTTATTTGTTTGAAGCTAATTATTCCTTATAATCTATCATAGCAATTAAATACTTTTATTCGTAAATAAATTTTACTTATAATTTTGATTAATTTTTCAAGGTTTTTATTACTTGGCCATTTTTCACATGATATACATATTAAAAAAGTCAATAAAGATATATACACGCTTCGCAAAGCTTCTAAACTTAAAATTTAAACTAAATTCAGTCATTTGCATGTCGATTAAGTTAAAAATATGCTGAAATGAGAAACTAATTTCATCAGTTAGTAATGTTACTAAAAGACCATTGGGGGAGTTCACCCAAAAACTTTCTTACATACTCTCTATTAAATTTCTCATGCCAGGGAATGCCTTACATAGGCGTACAGTAATTACGAAAACTAGCTTTTGGGTGTATTTTACAATTTTACTCAATTTATTGTGTAACCCTTGGCGAGTTATTCAGCGATTAATCCCTTGCATGCTGTTAATAGTATCCAAAAATGGAATTTGTGTTTTAGACACGTTTTCCCCAACCGATTGAAACAAAAATTTCAAAAAAAAAAAAAAAAAAAAACAAAAAAAAAAAAAAAAAAACGGCTCATGTAATCTCAAAATCCCAAACCAAATTTAAGATATTTCAGTTACTGCGTTTTTGAAATATCGCGTTTAATTGTTCCTGAAAGTACAGACCGAAAGACAATTATCCCATGGTTGGATTTGGTTCAAAATCTGAGAGATGTCTACATTATAGATGTTAAATTTATGTACAGAATTTTATCTATCTAGCTCTGGTCGTTTTGTAATTATCGTGCATCGTAATTATATTCGAACAGCTGGACAGACGGACTTCCTGTAAACAGATTTTGCTCTAAATTTGATAGAAATCTGCACATTTTGTGTAGAAAATGTATACCTAATTTCAGTCGTCTAAATCAAAGCGTTTTTGAGTTATCTGTGTCGCATACAGACAGATAGACATTTTCCAAAAAAAAAAAAGTGTTTTTCGAACTCGGGGTGGTTCTAAAATGTGGATATTAGTCAAAATCTCGAGTTCGAATTTTTTCACGATTTCTATACTTTCTCTATATTAAACACTAGCCGCCTTTGGCGACCAGCCGGTTCGCCAGTATTACCGCTCGCTACAATTTTCAATTAAATATTTTAAGTAACTGGTCTCTTAAAGGATTCTCAAACAAAACATTTTTAATCTTCAAATTTTGATAGTCATACCAAACTTATATTGTTTAGATGGTTTCGTTCAATTTACTATATATATTTTGCTAATTTGTTGGCATTTCCGGTAAAACTTTAACTTTAATTAAAAATGTAAATGACGAAATTACAATTAATATTAAGATATTTTTTAATAAAACCAAGCGTTTTTTTATTAATCATCTTTATTGTTATTTATTAATTATTATTATTATTGAATATGAGTATTGCAAACAGAATCGCTCGGTATTTAAGTCTTACGTTAACTACAAAATATTTTTCATAGTTTATGTAATATCTCAAACAATAATTGAACAAAAATTTCTGAGATTCAGTATAAAATTCAGTTTTTAGTTTTGCTTTCAAAAGGATTGAAATGAAATCAATAATAATATTTTGTTCCTGCTTATAAATATATTTCAAAAATTACGAAGTCTAAATTTAATGCAGTAAGGTATCATATTCTGATAAATATTCTGGATACACCAAATTTTAAATAAATGAATGAATGTTTCTATTTTCCACGATCAACTAAGACTTATTTATGAAGTTTTAAATGTTAAAAATTTAGAAAAACTCACCATTTTCATAATCTTAGGCCAATTAATCTTCAAAAACCTGCGCGCTTATTGGCGTATTTTCTTTGAAACGATCGATGAAAAATCTGAAATTATCCTTTTTTTTTAATAGTGATATTCAAATCTTCATAAATCAGTCAGTTTAAGTGATTTGAAATTAACTCTTAAAAGTCAGTGATTTAGTTGACTGGAAATTAACTCTATGACCACCATAAAATCTGTGCTTTCTCTTGTGGTGTATGCATTCTCCTTAATATCCGATCGAATAAAACATCACATACAAAAGTACTACGTAGAACAAACACATCAAAAGTAAACATAACATTTCAATAGTTGCCAAAAACAAAAGAGAGAAAAATGCAATAAATAAGCAGACGATATTTAGAAAAGTACAGATATTCAGACTGGAAAATGAAATTATCCGAAATTAAAAACACGCGCAGACGATATTTACAAAAGTAAAAATATTCAAACCTGAAAAGGAAAATATATGAGTTATTCCATCAATAAATGTCATACGTTTGTTTACATCTTCATTATTTTATGAGTCATTAAATATGAAAATGGATCCGGGACTGAATAAACACCCTGTATAGAGAGTGTAAAAGATCATAAAATAATTTTTCTTGAATTTATTTTTTAGAAAAAATAATATTTCATATTTGTTTCATTTCTTACAGACATTTGCCGAAAATTATAATTTTGCAGATTTTATTTCCAAAAATATTTAATTTATTTTCAGTTAGAGCTTTAATCAATGTGATGGCAACACTTTGAAAAAAGCTATTTTTTTCTCATGAATGCGAAACGTGCTTAATCCTCATTTTTATTTTTGACGAAAAAAATTATTGAAAAACATAGTTAAAATATTTATTTAAAAATTCATTAAAAATAGAAATTTAATTTTAAGATTAAAACAGTAGTATCATTTAAAAGATAAATTTTTTATCTTTAACTTCATGTAAAAATCTTTTTTGTGCGGTAATATTTTCGGCAGTTATAGCAGAAACATGTCAAAATTTCGCTTAATTTTTAAATAAATAAAATTCTAGTTAAAAATTCGAAAAAATAACCCCCAGGTGCACATTCCCGGCCTCCAAGGTATACACCTGCCATATTTGGTAGCTGTAGGTTGAATGGTCTGGTCTGTAGAGCGCCAACACACACACACACACACACACACACACACACACACACACACACACA
>JAPMOR010068429.1:743944-803390 GCA_026543865.1 Argiope aurantia | reverse complement strand
ACACACACACACACACACACACACACACACACACACACACACACACATTGAGCTTTATTATAAGTATAGATATAGATATAGATAAGAGAAAGTAAAAGTCTTGTGATGAATATTGCTTAGGAGAGCAAAATGTTTAAATCTGCCATCGCTTCTGTATTATGATTGCATAATTCAAAAGTGTTCACATTTTGATCCTGATTTAATATGTATAAAGACATACGATTATCAGCAATAGGCTTAGGAAGTCCATCCGTTGAAAAAATCCCTCAATTCCAGTGTTAAGTAAAAATTAATATTATCTGCAAAAAAAATTATAAACAAAACACTATAAGTAATGCTGTTTGGAGAAGCTTGTTAGAAAGAGCACAGCCTTTGTTATTAGAGCGTTTCGAGATAATGACCTTGTGTATGGAAAGGTAGATTAAGACATTTTTGCGGTACTCGCAAGGAAAGAGATGCTGCATCAAATTTTGGAAGGGGAAAAAACATACATCATAACATTAATCTTTCGAAATTAATTCATATTCTTTCCTCTCAAACCATAATATTTGCAATGCTAAAGACAGGGATTTTCAAATTCAAGATTAGGGTTTAGAATAATTCTTGTATAATGGATATAATTTAAATGATGAATCTAAGCAAAAAGTTTAAATAATGGGCCTCACATAAAAGTTTGAGTGAAGTTGATCCGTAAATCAATACAGAAATGATGATAC
The DNA here is from genome assembly GCA_026543865.1 of Argiope aurantia. Lineage (NCBI taxonomy): Eukaryota > Metazoa > Arthropoda > Arachnida > Araneae > Araneidae > Argiope > Argiope aurantia. The sequence continues at coordinate 802,674 of JAPMOR010068429.1, read as the reverse complement.
ACTGCTGAAGTATTCTTACTCTAACTGAAGTTGAAGATTTTATCTGTAGCTACAGCTAGATATGATCGACAATATCCAAATGTATAAATTTTAACTGCATTTTTAAATGAAATAGTTGAACTGAATATTCATGGTCGTGTATAATGGCGAAGGGTTTTTTTTAACATGTCTTTTATATGAAATTATAATTTTTTTTTTCGATCTTGTTGAAATTTGACATACTTGTTGTTTAAGGCAAGGGAAGGGTCACAGTCAGTTCTTAAAAGTTTAAATGTTAATTAAAAATGAAATAGATTTTGGAGAATTTTTCGTAATTTTTCATTTATTTTAAGAAATTTTTAAAATTTAATTTTGACTAGGAATATTTTTAAAGATATTATGATCTTCAACTTAATTTTATTTCAATATTTAACCAGTCAGTCGAGTGTCTTTACTAATGGAAAGATTAAAATAAAAAAAAAATCAAATTTAGCATTGGTTTCTTTAAGCATTGTTTAAGAATGATGTTTCTAGAAAGTGGGAATTGCACTTTAACCTTTATTTGATGGTGCAATTTTTTTTTTAATTTGCTCACGCATTAATTTGAGTAGATTGACTCTATTAAATCCATATTTTCAATTTTATTAAATAAAAAGATATAATTTTAAATAGATACATTTCATATAAATTAATAACAACACTCAAGAAAGCCTACATTTCCGGGGATAATTGGCAATAGCAGTTAACATTTTATACAGAGGTATTGTGCATATGATATTCCTCCTCAACAAATTAATTTCTATAGCCTGAAAGACTATAGAAGTGGTTAAATGTAAATTCACCAAGTACAACGATATGATGCTGTGTAATCCGTGAAGAGGATTTACGAATTATTTCATATTATTTTATAAATAAAAGATGATAAGCTTTACAATTCCGCATTGTTACTTATTTTTTTAAACTGTTATTTAATTGATATACCTAAAAACGTTTTCCCTGAAGATCTTTATCTTCTGGCCCTTTCCCCTCCAAATAATGAAAATATTTTTTTTTCTTTTTAAAAAATGCGCTTTTATTAGTGCATAAAAATGTAGAAAATAAATTTTTAAACTTTATGAGCTAGGCTAGTGTGAGGATTCTATTGCCTGAAAATTAGAGGTAATTTTATATATACGAAAATAGAATGAATAATTGCGCATAACCCTTTCACCCCTAAATTTGAGGCTCGGAAAACCTGATTGGTAGGGCATTGGATTCGCATCCCTTGGGTTATGAGTTCGAACCCTGCCAGCCGAAGATTCTCCGTGTGTGTGGTGGCTGGAGCACGTATAAATCTGTCTTGGTTACAAAGTCCTCCATGTCGAGAGTAATACCACTGGGGGCACTGGTTCTGAGGTGACAGTTCTCTGATTCAAGTCTAAATTACGATATGTGAATGAGTGAATGGAACCCGCCCCGTGAAAAAGGTTCTGACACTTGAGTAGCTAAGACGATAGGTGCCACTAGAAACAACAACACCCCCTAGATTTCAGCTACAAGGCTAAGATTGCGCATGTCAGGATTTTGTCGAGTAGAGCGATAGGGGGCGTCATCGGGCTCATTGGATAGATAACAGTTAATTAGAGCTTTGGAGGTGTAAGCAAAACGTGAAGTTTTGAGGCCGGTTATAAATACTTTTGATAAATTGGAATTTGAATCTCATCTATGACATATTTTAATTTTTTTGGTGAATGTAAGATGATTTTCTTTTTTTTGATATATATAGACGATATGTACGTAACGCATTTTTTTTCTTATCGCATTCCTTGGCCATTGCCCTATTTTATTATATCAAAAACCTAACGCTGTTCAGAATTTCACAAAGGAAATGAGTGAAAAAAAATGGACTATAAAAATGCGTATATGTTTAGAATCATGAAACAAGCCCAATTAAATTAATTTAAACAAAATGAGTGCCGCGGTGGCCTGGTGGTAAGGTCTCGGCTTCGGAACCGGAGGGTTTCAGGTTCGAGACCCGATTCCCTCGAAGAACCGTCGTGTAAGGGGGTCTGTTGCACGTTAAATCCGTCCTGACCAAACGTCCTCCCGCTGGTGTGGCGTGGTGTGGAGAGAGGGTGCCAGCTCAGGTGTCGTCCTCGTCATCTGACCACGGTTCAAAATTACGAGGTCCGTCCCAAAATAGCCCTAGTGTTGCTTTAGAACGGGACGTTAATATAACTAAACTAAACTAAACTAATCAAACAAAAGGATCGTTAAGGTTAAATCCGTGATGAAAGTTTAAAAAAATTATTTGTGGCATTTTACAAAGAAAGCTGGTGATTATCAGGGGACTGCATTAAATTTTTTTAATTTCCTGCTATGCCAAATATACAATGAGAAAGTATTAATATCTAGAAGTATTCCAATTCGAACTCGAGATGTTGAACGAACCTCGCTTCAGGACTCTTTAACTGTGAGTAACGTACTCTTGGAATCATATCTGTCCTTTCGCCTGTCTGTTTGTGAACGTGATAACACAAAAACACTTTGATTTAGACAGAGGGAATTCGATGTATAGACATAACACTATATTTGTAGATTTCTATCAAAATTTGAACGAAATCGATTCAGAGGAAGTCTGTATGCTTGGCTATCCGAATAGAAGTGAACACGATAAATACAAAAAGCAGATATAGACAAATAAAAGAATTAGAATCTAAAATGTGGATTTTTTTAAAATCAAATTTGAAAACGTATCTGTTTACGAGTTGTCATCTCTCCTAGAAATGTCCTGCATGTAAACGCAATAATTCATAAACCCAATGACTTAAATCAATGAAATATTGTCGGTCATTTACATTGTGACTGCAATCGTAGTTCTGTGTAAAAGCCTGGTTTTAATCAATCCGAAATACACATTCAATTCCCGAGTGCTTGTGTATTAACCGTACGTCAAGGATTAATCGCCAAGTTTAGTTTATATTTATTAATGTACCGTTGTAAAGTAACACTAGGGCTATTTTGGGATGAACCTCGTAATTCTGAACCGCGGTTAGACGACGAGGACGAACCTGAGCTGGTACTCCCTCTCCACACCACACCGCACCAGCGGGAGAACGCTTGGCCTTGACGGATTCAACGTGCAACTGACTCCCTTACACGACGGTTCTTCGGTAGAATCGGGTGTCGAACGTGAAACCTTAAGGCTCACGAATCGAGACCTTACCACCAGGCCACCGCTGCCCAATTAATCGCCAAAGATAGTACTATAGATTCAGTGATAGTATTATATTTAGGCCAGCGATCTATATTTCGGAATTATTATTCGCCAATGTCATGCAATGAATTCACGGCCATACACAAGATTTATAAACTTTATGCAGATGTAGGGAAATAAAAACTTGATTGGATAATGCGGAAAAAAGTTTTTGGGGAACCACTCAAACTGATAAAAAACAAAAACAACAAAATAATAATTTTGCAAAATAGCTATATCTCAAAATAGATGATTTTCTTCTGCATTAATGTACCCACTCATAGTAATTGCAATGTCAATGCGTAGGAATTGATAGAATTGTACTGTGCAATAAGCAGGGAAAAATTGCTATATTACGGAAACTTGAGAGCTTGAAATTGAAGTGGTTGATCGGTAAATATAAATCTGAAACTAAACTAAACTTGACATGAAATCTTTAAGTTATCAAAAATATATTAAAATGTTTCATTCTATTTTCGAATTTTATGTTTCAGTATTTGAATATGAAATTTTCATAATTTTTGTAGAAGATTGGACAATTGGTATATAGGAAACACATATTATTCTTAAAATATTTTGTGTTTCTGGTTCCGAGTTTTCTGTATTACAGCTTATTCCTAAAAACGGAAAGGTTTTTAATAGTAAATATAATTTTTAATCTGCATAAAATGGTTTAAAAAACTATTATTATGTTATGCTTGGATTTGAAAAGAAAACATATAATTCAAATATATTTCATGTATGATTCTTTCCTTAAATGTATATTTGATAAATACTGATCTAATTTATTAAATACTACAGTATAGGACTACTTTTATACTTGATATATAATTTTCTGTAATAGACTTTCTATTTTCCTTATTACTTTAAAAAAGGCATAATTTTTAAGAAAATATTTAATACATACCAGGAAAAGCGCAATTAAGGTTTACAATTCACGCTTTCCGTAATTTCATCCACGAGCCGTTGCCAAATAAAGGTACTAAATAACAAATTGCTTTGTTTTGATAAGAACAGAAAATTCGATTTGTTACACGACGAGATTAAAATGGAATTCCAGAACGAGAGCAAACTCTATTTTTAAACCTTTTTGCGAAACCTTTATCCGTTTAAATTAAAGAAAATGTCAGATAGCAATTTCGAACCAGTTTCATTTCCTCGTTTCAATTCCCCCCTCCCCTTTTAGTAAAGCCCGTTCGAATAAATCTGTAACGGATAACCGAGACATACTGACCTGCAAATATTAAGAAGGTTTCTATTTTTTCAAATTAACGACCTTCACACTTCAAACGCAGAGGGCAGATGTTTTCCCCCCCTTTTCTTTTTAACATTGCCGTTGAGTATAATGTCGTGTCTATACAAGATATTATCTTTGCTTGTTTAAATTGGGTTTATTTGGGTACTCATTGTTTTTATAAATTGGATGGCGATTATTCCCACTGATAATATGTAACTGGTTGAAACAAAAGAATAACACATCGGTTCGTGTATCTACTTTTTTTTTTTGATGAGCATGCATGTGAGGACGAAATATCAGTGTTATTGATATTGAATAACACGAAGACATGCAATTTTTATTTTTTTGATTTGGAATAACAGACAGATTATTTGGATCAGAAATGTAATTTCCAGATAAGGCCATTGACAAGGATTAGTGCAACTATTTTATTCACAAATGCTGGGACATAAAAAGATTATGCCTAGGATTTTATATTATCTTATTGTCTGATATTTTTTTTAAACTTCCGGTGAGAAACTGAATTGTCATATGTATGGAGAATAACTGCTCAAATAAATAATCACATTGCCTCCACTCTTGTACAAGATTCCTTATTCAAAATTCTATATTTGACTAGAAAAATAAACATAGTTTTTGACAAATATTTAAATTACAAAAATATTATTTCAGTTTCAATTTGTTTTTAAATTTTTCTCAGCTTATTTTTTAATTTCTTATATAACGAACTATACAGACAGAAAGCAGAATAATCATTAGAAAACTGAATCTTCATGTTTTGGACCTCGCCTACCTTGAAAAACAGATATTTGAAATTATTTCTCTTATCAAGATAGCCTGCAAATGCTTCTAGCCGGACAAATGATATGTGGTTTGCAGTATTTATTCTAAATATATAGATTTTTATAAAAATTTGATTGAAATTCTCAAGAGAAGATTTCAATCAATCAAGTTTTAATCTGATTGAAATTTTCAATTCTAAGAGAGTTGTTTGTCTATATATTCTTATGCAAACTAACATGATTACTATAAAATACAAAATGCTAGACAGGCAAATTGTGTTACGTATTTTTAGCACCTGAAACATAGATATCCATTAAATTTTGATCCACATATGTTGATGGGAATACCACTTGACAGTATGCATGGCAGCATAACGCGATAATTCGAATATGTAATCTGTTAGATCATTTGAATTTTAGACCGGCGTCCTTGCATAGGAGTAGCCCTTCTTCCCCATAATCTGGGCGTCCCGGGTTCGAACCCCCCTGTAAAAAGGGGTTGTGCAAGCGAATGTGTGTGTTTCATCTTCATATGAGCTAGAAGTCAGACTTCTGTCCTCGGGTGCTCAGAGGTCTTACCCACAAAAGCTACTGCACCCTCTTTCCGTGGTAACGTGGACACGACATCGTCAATGGAATTTTGTATATAAACTTGTTACCAAACCTGTAGTTTTACATCAAATTTTGATTACAATAAATAGAGAAAAAGATGCCGCAATTACATGATTCGAAATACAAAATATTTGTATGTGGTATTCTGAAAGTAAAAATCTGAGCACTTGGGGCTCTCAAAGCCTGGTCCCTGATCCTGAATTTTATATGAAAGGGAAGGGTGAACACTTATTAGAAAGTATTCGAGAAAGTTTGAGGGAGACTCCTTCCACTGGTTTTAAATATGCTTCAATGGTACTTTATAATAAATATGTGTCAAAGCAATTTTTTTTTATAATGAAATATTTATTAAATCTTTTGAAACTGGCCGTAAAGTTGAGCATTTTAAGCCACGAGTTGGACACTTGTCTCATTATGGATGGCCAGACCTTGGAATGCCCTTTAAGTTGGTGATGGGTAATTCCAGTATGATGGTTGGTTCTCGCTTTTCCAGTAAATGCATTAAGATTATGAGGTCACTTGTTAAAATGTAATTGTGCAATCGACTTTGTATTGGTCTCCAATGTGATAGAATTAAGAAACCATGAACATTTATGTACTTCTTATCATAATACATCACATTATTATTATTATCAGAATACAATTATCATTCAAATGATTAATTAAATTAAATTTTACTTTAATACGAGTGAAGCTAATAGTGAATTTGAGAAAAAAAATGGAATCCAAGATTTCGTAATATTTATAATGGCGATTTATAAGTGAAAGATTAAGATGCAGAAAATAATTTAATTAAGAAACACAGAATACTACATAAAACTCTTTTTAATATCAATGTGCAAACCTATTAATTAAGCTTTTAGTTTCAATGAATTTTTTGAAAAATATTTTAACAATATTTTATTATTTTTTCGCACAGAATAAATATAAAATTAAACCGACACGAGCACTTTACGTGTACATGAGAAAAAAATTAATTTTTATGAACGTATTGCCATTGCATTAAATTAAAAAATTAAATTAACGGTTATTTCAAATTAAATCTAAAAAAGTATAATTTTCAGCGCGTACCTGTATGAAAAGAAATAATTATAAAATATGATATTTCCTAAAAAATAGCCTTTCCTTTTGTGTGAAATAAAGGATTCGATTTTAAAAGGCGATTTCGTTTTTTTTTCTCTCTCCTTTTGACAAAAGAAATTTTCGAATGAACTTATACTTTCTGCAAAAGGTTTTGTTACCGTTTTCTTTTTTTACTGGATTGTTTCCTGTTTATTTCTTGAAGAAAAGAGGTAAGATCTATGCAATTTTTTCAATACTGAGAGTCGAATTTTCTTTCTTTAAATCAATCTGAACCGTACAATTTTGACTGTAAAAAAGTTTTGATAATTATTTTTCTCATTCAATTCAGTCAGAAATAAAATGAAAATTCAACCTTAATTTATTGGAAAGTTTTTTCAAAAAAGCGAAACCCATTAGCGAACTTGTATATAATAAAATAGATTAATATTTTTTTTCATCATGCTAATTTTTGCCTCTACATCAGAGCCTAAGTTCTAATTTTTAACATTAAAAGGAATATAATTTCTGTAATTTCAATATATGAATTAGGATAAGTTGCATGCAACTATCGTGATTTCAATTGATAAAGTATTTTTCTATAGCCATTCAAAAATTAAGGCTAAAATGTGTTTTTTTTAATCTTTTCTAAAAACAAAATAAGAAAGGCCAATTTTATTTTTAAATAATTTTTAACTACAATCTTTAAATAGCATTCGATTAACCTCATAAAAACATGCCATATCAATTTTTTTTATGCAAAATGTTATTGAAGATAATTTTATTTAGAAAATCATTATATGTAAATGTTGTAAACAATGCAGTAAAAGTAATTGAAAAATTATTTTATAATTTGAATCTTTTTAAAATTAATTAATTAAAATGCTCACCTTTTTTTAATTCAAAATGGAATAAATGTAGTAAATATATATTAAGTTATTAGGATAAAAAATATAATTAATAAAAATACTTATCATATATGTATTTCTCTTATTCTGATTGATTTTTTTCGTCTAGTTTTAATATAATTATGCATAAATATTTCTTCTTTCGTCATTAAAATTTATTGCAGAACACTTCGCAAATAAATTTCTAAAATGAGACGGATTAATGTTTTGTGAAATCTACTAAAAACTGTAAAGTGAGTTATGAAGTGAATTCAAGGAAAAATAATTATATAATTAATTGTATAAAAATTGAATAAAGTAATATTATTCGTATTATAATCATTGCTATTCTGATAATTCGTACAAAAATGAAATTAAAGATTAGAAGAATGATGTAAATATCCTTTTGCGACAGATAAATTTGGTAACTTTTGAAAGTTAATAGATGATTATTTCCTCACATTTTACAGTTGTGATAATTCAAAAATATAGCTTTGTGAATTTTGCCATTTAAGAAATATTTACATAACGAACTGTAATTTCTATTAAGGCATATATTATGATACTTCAGGACAGTTAATTATGGGCGATGTAAATTAAAATGATTATTTTTATCACAAAGTTTTTCGCTTTTTTATATTTATAGATGAGTTTACAAAGAAGTATTGAAATTTTACCTCGAAATAAAAATTCAATTTTTTTTCCGATTGTCATACAATTGTTTTCCTGTTATATCCTAATAACAAAAAATCATAGGAAATAATCGTCCTGTGATTTTTAAGACAGGCAATATCGAAAATTATGTCATTAGAACGAATTTTTAAACATATTAATTTTAAAAATAGATATCAATTCTAAATACTAAAAGTCTTATTGTACACATTTAAGTATGCATATGATGTGTTTCAAAATTTTAATAAAAATTTTAAATTTTTAAAGCTGTTTTTTTTTTGAAAAATATTGTTTAATATAAAATTGCAATTCTGTGTCATATTTTAATTTCAATTCGTATAAAATAAGGCGTTGAAAATGCACATTCTGTTATTTAGTGCATTAATCGCATCTCAGAAATTAGTCGCAGAAATATAGAGCTCTAATAGGCTCTTTTGAAAATATTGTTTGTCAATAGCGCATGGTTAATAACATACAAGTACATTTATTAGAGAGTATGCGAGACAGTATTAGGGAGACTATTCCTGCTGGTTTATTTCTTAACGATCGAACTACCGAAATAATCTTTATAAAAATTTCAATGTCAAAAATAATTTATGCCAACATTTAGAATATTGCATACATATTATAACTGAATTTGCATCAATAAAAATAGTTTTAAGCTAGGTGGTATTGAAAGCGTTATAAAGATTCAAATAAACTACTGTAAATGGATATACAAATGAACGACATTTTAATAAGATTTTACTCTATTGAAAGGAGAGAAAACAATCGCCTGGATTTTGAAATAGACAAAAGAATATAGAAACGTAAGAATAGTGAGGCCTTTGAACTCAAAGCGAAGATCAATAGAATCAATACAACGAACCGAAAATAAACCAAAACTTTGAATCCCTCCTTTGACCGAACCAACACTCACTGAAAAAGAGACAGCGTAAGCTAATCATTACTCTCTAGTTTCAACAAGAGTTGGGTATTGATTTTGGTAAACTGAAACTGAAGAACTAGGTTAACCGACGGCATTGGCAAATGGGTGCCATTACAGAGACCTCAGTCAAAGAACCTTCGCTAATTTGTTCTAACGATGAGATGATGATACCTCTCATACCTCCTTTTTTGTGCTGCGTCAAGGAACAAAAGGATGCCGAGTTCTTGAGGTGCTTGTTTGTTATTCACATCACATTGTCTTCTCTGTTGAAAATTCTTGCATGTATTCTGGAGTGGACTCTCAGGTTAATATCGATAAAAATAATTGCCTCTGCTGTCATGTAATTGTGGGAACAGATTGACGGGAAAGTCACAGAGGATGGATCAGGGCTCGTTGCCTCCAGGCACATTTTTAAAGATAATTTTGGTTGTTTCATAGATGACGGAAAAAAATTGAAATACCTCTTACTACTCATTTCACATTCATGCTGCACATAACCAAACAGTATTTTGTGAAACCAGCGGGTATTGTCTCCTCTATACCTTTTCGCCCACTCTTTAACAAGTATATTATTAACAGCAGGCTATATGGCAAACAATAGTTACGAAAAAGCAACAGCAGTGTGTGTGTGTGTGGGAGGATCTTTGAAAGTTAATCACTGGGTTGTGGCTTATACACAGGTGCGAGAGCATTGTATGTGAATATTGGACATCTCTCCCCCCCCCCCCACCACCAAACGATTAAAACTAAAATTTGACACAATCATTTACCAAATTTCGTATTTGTATTTAAATCAGTGCATTTTTGTGTTTTTTGTTTGTATTTATCAATCACTATTTGAAATCAAATTCTGACTAAAAACTACAATTGTTGCAAGAAAATCACATATCGAATTTCACATATTTAAGTCAGTGCACATTAAAATTGGAGCATTTATAGGCACTTGAAACTACAAATTAATAGATGGTCAACCTCTTGACCATCTATTGGTCAAGAGGCAGACAGATTTGGTACAAATTTGATGGATTACGCTTTAAATGTAAAGCCTGTGCACCAAATTATATCCATGCAGCTGTTTTTATTCTTTCATCATTTCAATTTCTATTCGAATAGTTGGAAAGATATACTTCCTCCCAATGTGTTTCGTTCAAAATTTGTGAGAAATCTACAAATTTTGAGCGAGGTCATATACCAAATTTTATCCGCATAGCCCAAAATGTTCTCGAGTTACCAGAATCACAAATAAACAGGCTTATTTTTTAAGAAATTTTTTCTGCGTGTTTTTCCTGCCTCAGGGAGATCTAAAATGTAAAGATTCGTCAAAATCTCAAGTTCGAATTGTTTAATGATTACTTTACTACTTCTTTCCCTATTTCGTATATAAGGAAAAAAAGAATTAAAAATTCAAAAATTATATCAAAATTTCATTGCTACATAATTAAATGTATAAAATTTCCAACATCAGTGATTGCTTTCACAATTGCTATAAGATGTATAATATAGAGAAAAAAATTTAATTTCTAAACAAATTCCAACCAGTTTTACTCATGTCTCGTATATGAGACATAGTACAGAGAAAAAATAATAATTGTCCAAAAATTCCAATTATTCGTACATACTTATATGTCATATAATTGAGAAAGAATATTTAGAAGAAGAAGTCTAAAAGTATTCTTCTTAGAATACTATGGAGAATACTTAGTCAAAAATTTCTAAACCACTTTTGCATATTTGTATATGATGTAGGATATTGGTAGAAAGTTTCAATCGTCAAAAATTTCAAGCTACTTTTATTTAGTCACACCAATCCAGTTATTTATAACACGATTAATGCGAAAATGTACGTTTCATTTCTCTTATCCGTATATCAATTGGTTTTGAAAATTACACAAATATTAAACATGATTCTTTTTAATATTTACTGTAATATTACGAGTAACATTTATTTTTGTACAGTGGTATTCCCGAAAGTTCTCTCGGTCACTGTATATGAAATGGTCCACCCTATAGAGCGCAAACCACACACACACACACGCACACGCACACGCACACACACGCACACACACACACACACATACACACACACACACAAACTCATCTTTATTAATAGTGGAATGAAAATTCATTGTCAGTGATCATGCTTGTTTTTCTTCTTCTAATTTTGAAAGACATCGCTAAATAAAACCTTGATGTAGCTTTTAGCTTCAACAACTGGATCACTGTATGCCAGTTTTATTTCGCAAAAATTAATTTTGCTACTAGAAGTATAGATGACCTATCAGAATGCTTAATTGACTCTCAAATATAATTTAAAATAGTATTTGCATGGTAAGATAAAATGTTGCACTTCGAAGTTGGTTGACATTACTAAATGATTGCTATTAATGTAATACGCTGATCATTCGGTCACAGCTGATGCAGTTGCTTGTGCTTTTTACGCATCGATGTTTGAGAAGCCATTGGCGAAATGTTAATAAAAAAATGCAATTTATGCTATACAGAAAATGATTGTTTCAACTTATTTCCTGCTACTATACTTTCTCTTCCTATTAGACATTAAAATTATCTTAAAGAATTGAAATCCAAGGATCAATTTTTAGGGAGAAAGTCATTATTTTCAAAAGAATTGATAAAAATCTTATCAGAACTTTACGTGCTTAGCTCGTGTAGTAAGGGAGTTTTTAAGAACAATCAAAGTTTTCAGATGAAATTTAATGCTTCCTTTTAAGCACTTTCTTTCTCATGACTCATAGCTCTCAAGGCTGTTTTTTAAAGCTTTGTGAATCACATATTATAAAAGAATATCCCTAGGGTACAGCGTTTATGTTTTGAATGAGAATGATAAGTAAAAAAATTTGCAGACGCAGATGAATACGAATTATTATGTTAGAAGGGGCAATGACAATATAAAACACATTGCGAATGCTTTTGATTTAATGCTTGTTTTTATTTGCGTGTAGTCTAATTTCAGAACCTGCTTTTCGACGAATTGAAAATTACATTTCTGTTCATTCTGAAGTCGTTTCATAGATTCACGTATTCTTATGGCATTCATGTATCCTTACTGAAGAGCACATTTATGATATTTGCGCTCTGTTCGGTAACCATTTTAGGGTCGCGGTAGCCTAGCGATAAAATCTCTTATCGTTTGCTTAAAGAAAGGATACTAATACGACTGAATTAAATTAAAAACGAAATTTTGAGTCTATTTTAAATACGAAGATGGGAACCCTACATTAAAGAAATAAGGATCATGATTTCAGAATAACGTTATGAGATGATTAAATTTTTTGTTGAAGCCTAGATTTAGACTTGTGAAAGTGGGTTGATTTACTATACGAACTGAAACTTAATAAGACTATTTTGACGGAGATACATATTCTATTTTCGTGACAACCAAATTTTCAAGTTTATATGTGTGATAGTAAGCTGTATAAAGCTAGTTTTCAACATTTTTCGTTAGTGCTTCTTTCTAATGTTGATAAAAAGTCAGCCAGTTGGCGATCAGCCTTTTCCAAAATAGAGACACTTGTTTAGAGGAATCAGGCATCATAAATGTTCGAATATAAAATCAGAATGTTCAAAACTCTAGCAAATGGTAATTTCGGTAAGAATTTTCTGATTCATGAGTCTTCCAATGATTGATAGTTGGAAATTAATCTAATTTCAGAAGTAAGTGGATGCATAGATGACCTACTGTCACGGAAAATCCAAAATCCAACAGGCTCAGCAAAGAAAAATAAAAAATCAGACACAAAACGTAAGTAACAAGACGCTTACGAAACATACACGAAACAGTATTTGCAGAAATCAACAAAATACAATCAGCAAATCGCTATTAAACAGTCGTAACAGCACAAAGCGCCCAGAGAGATTTAATTAGAGTTCAAATATCTAAATAGAGAATTCATTCGATTGCTTACTATTCAAAATATCGTCCGTGTGTCTTTGCTTTTATAATTTCCATGATTGTGTATTGAATGTTCTAGAATAAATGCCTGAACTCGAGTCTTAACAATGATATCACCAATTTTTCGACCATTCGGAATCCATCCTTTTTGCCAAAGTCGCCAAATAATCGTCAAGTTTGTCACTGTAATTGGGGGTCATTTATTCGGCATCCATTCAGCAACCATTAATGTGAAACCATGTATAAAACTATTTTTTTTTTACCACACGGACAGGAAAGCGAGCTATTAGAAATAGTTCTTAGCCATTCCAATAAGAATTTTCTGATTCATGAGTCTTCCAATGAAAGTAGTAAAGACAGTTTTAGAAGTAAGGGGTGAGTAATGGACATATAATGGAGTTCATTATGTTCCAGAGAGGTAATGTTGTAGTTGTTGGTTCTACGATATGTTTTTTACCGTGGATTTAAAGCCTAGATGGGAATATCTGCTATGGTTTAAAGAATTAAGGCATCTTTCAATGATGTACATTGAAGGAAGATTCTCCAAACTTAAAAGACAAATCATATTGTTAACTTTTTATCCTTTACTATGTTAAATCGAACCATATCAAATTCACTTTCAAAGTATAACAGGTAACATTATGAGGTAAATTTTTTTGAAACTTATTCAGAAATCGGTGTTTCTTAAATCATACAAAAGAAAGGGTTTCTAATTGCATAATTGCTTCCAAATTCGATGCATCAGTTAAATTAGCATCGTTCACTTAAAGAAAATAAGAGCTCACTACTTAACACACATTCACATCTTATCACCTTCATCCCTTATTAACTCACCTTCATCCCTTCACTTATGTATTATTTAGTGTTGTATATATATTATTAGTGTATTTGGTAAATAATTGAAATTAACGGTTCAAAATTTCAAGTATTTACACACAAAATTATGTACTTAAATATTGCTTTTCAAATCACTTCAAAATAAATGATCCCAAATGGTGTATTTTGGAGTTGTTTCTGATTGGATAACTACTTCAAAATTTGGTTTTGGCGCGTGTGTCATACGCTCATTTTCTGGCATGATTTGAATGACGGAAACATGCTGTGTCAGATCTAGCCACTATTGTCGGTTATGTCAAATTAATTGCTCATGTTATGTCAAATTAATAAATATTTGATGTAACCTTCCTCCATCTTCGTGTATTTTCATGAGTGCCATGTTGGCCTGGTGACAAAGTCACAGCTTATGTGTTAGAAGATCACGAGTTTGAGGAAATGATTGCAATTATTTAAAAAAAATTACATTATTGTGCTTAAATCCTAAAATTCTATAATTCAAAAATCTAGAGCAATTTTAGAAACAATTATTTTGCGAATGAATTAAAATAAAAACAGAATTCGCTTAGAATGGAAGGAATTTAAAATGATATTTTTTCATTAATATATTGAGGCCTTAACTAAAAGCATAGTTTACAGTTATACACATTCTTTTCCAATTAATGGAACAAACAAATAAGGTAAATCTTTGAAAATGCTCTACATGTCGCCTTCCATTCAAGAACTTAATTGCCACACTCGAAAATCATATTCTCATAACAATAAGCGACGCTTCTGTTGCTCATGTTATGTCATATCATCAGAAATGATGTTTGATGTTGCGAGACACGTGATTGCTCGTCTGGAAACTAATCTTTCGAATAAAGAAAGACACATGGAATAATTTGTCCGCTAGTGATTTATATTAAAGAAAACATCACTCCACAAACTCCAGAGGAACACGGAGGCCTGTTAGCAAGATCTCTACTTCAGCACCAGTGAATTTCAAATTTCAAAATCCGATGCCAATGTTGACCTATCACGTGCAAGTTAACGGCGACGAAATTTCTAACTTTTGGATCCTTGATTTCCAAATTTTTAAACCTCAATTCCAAATCAGAACTGTCATATTAACCATTCTGATGCAAGTTAAATCCCTCGATGTCGAATCCTCTCCCCGTGATGTGAAGAGGAAATTTGGTGAAAATTTAGAAAATTCAAAATCGGAGAAAATTTTGACTGCAGGACCAATTATTGGGCTCAAACGTCGTCCTCGTTATATGACCACATTTCATAGTATCAAGATTCATTCGAAAATAACACTCCAGTTGGTTTGAAACGCGATGTAAATATAACTGAATTAAGCTAAACAAAGGCGTCAACTACAAAACCTCTTTCTGCTGGTTGAAATTATAAGTTCATCAAACCAACAAAATTTAATTTCAGAAAAAAAAATCATCCCCGTTTCCAATTTTTCATCTTCACTCATTTAAGGATTGTTGATTTTTGAGGTTGTTCAGAATTTCTCAACAAATTAGTTTGTGAAATTACTTCAGCAGAATCACTTTGGCAGAATATTTGCAGAAAAGGCTATGAATAAACAATATTTTCTAGAAATCTTTCATTTTCAAGGCAATCTTTACAATGCCTTGAAAATTCAAAACAGGAAGTAACTCTAACAAATCAATCCGGAACAGGATGTTAATCGAAAAATCAAATTATTAATTCCTAATATAAATAACATGATCCAAGACCTTTTCTTCTTTGTGGTCTCTCTAAATAACTGTTTACAGACCAGCATTTCCTTCATCTCAAAAGTTCCTTAACCCTTCCCTATACATTATCCAACCGCTAACCATCACGGGAATATCATGAAAGTCGAGAACCGGTGATAAATTTATATCTGAATGAATCCACCAACTGGAGAGCAAAATTGCTAATTACCCAGGAGTTCGTGCGTTTTCATTTAATGTCATTAAGAAGAAGAGAGTCATTACACAGAGCTTTCTTTTTCGATATAAATATTATTTGATGAATGCATTAGGGGTAGAAAAAACACGCTAGATGTGACACACATTCACGGCACTGGCCTCTTTTCTGCCTTCACGATCACTGCCATGGCCGCTCGCCGAAGGAAGGAATGGGTATCACTTGCACTGAAATTTAATAAGAGGGAATCGATGATTTATTACTCGATTTCGGTCTTGGTGGAGTCAGTGACCTTTGCAAAAGCTTTCGATTTGCCGGTCACTAAATTCCACTGTAAGGGAAAAGGTTTTAACAGGTTGTTTGTTTTAAGGTGATGATTGTTGGCAGAAAATGATGTGATGCATAGAAAATTTTTCTCTTATCATCTGAGTTAAATATTTTTTTTTTTTTTATCCTATTTGTGATATATCATTTTTCAATGGACAAAATTGAATAACAATTTAAAATTTGAAATAACATTACTGAAAAATTATTTAAATTCCTAATTAGATGACTCATTTTATTTGGGATTTTAATTATATTTTCAATCCATATAAGAATGCAAGAAGTATTCTAGATATTAATATGTACAAGTGATTTTTACTTTCTTGTAGACGAAGTATTTAAAGAGAAAGTATTGTGATCGACAAAAAAAGTCGAAGTCGAGGTTTTTACGAATCTTCACATTTCAGTTTCCCTTGAGTTAAAAAAAACCCAGCACAGTTTAAAAAAAACTATATCCGAATGTCGTTCTGTTTATTTTTAATAACTGAAAATGGTTTGGGATTGAACTGATCAAATATGGTATATTTTTTACACTAAATTTTAAAGTTTTTTTTCTAACTTGGAGCAAAATTCATTCACATTTGACGTGTCTGTTTGACCCTCCGAAAGCAAGTGAACACGATAATTACAAAATGCAAATAGTTAGAAGGATACGATTAAGTACACCTGCAGATGTAGCATTTAAATGTTAATAAGTATGGAATTTTGAATCAAATTTGTCAGTAGGTTGATCATTGGTTGGTCTGTACTTTCTTGTGCATGCAAACTGAATGTCTTAGATTAATGTCATTTTGTACACAGTTTTAAGATCTTAAAGGTCGAAATTTCTCAAATTTCCGACCAAATATGTAAATTGAATAACCGTCTATGGGTTTGCTTATTAACGCAAAAACATTAACGCAAAAACATTAAAGGCATTAACGCAAAAACGCATTGATAGAGATAAATGAAATTTGCTATAATACGTTGTTACTGAAATTGTAGTTCTGTGTCGAATTTGGGTTTCAATCTGTTACATGTCGAAAATATTTATTTGGATTTCCTTGGTCTTGGTCTGCCCCGCGACAACCCGTCTACCCGAAAAGGTGTAAGACCTTCAAGGTTGCTGGGGAGAGATTTCCTTATTGTGCTTTGAAGCAGAAAATGCTCTTGTTGGGATTCTAAAAATAAAAGTTCGAGTACCCTTGATTTCACCGTTTGACTAAAGGTCCACAATTTTATGTGCTTAGGGGAGGGGAATTACATTCTTTTAGAGAATATGCACGAAAGTCTCGAGTATTCACTCCCGTTTATTTTCATTAAAATCATATTTTTAAATCCTCTGATTCCTAAGATCATTCGAAATCAGATACCTCAGAAAATTGGAATGTCTGCATGCTTCTCTTTCAAAGATAAGAAAAATTCTCAGTCCTTTTCAAAAACATAACTGACTGCCCGGATTCTCTTTTGCCTTACAAAAGAGGGTCCCACTTAGCTGATGGTTATTAAACAAATGTAAACTCGGACGTCTTTTGAATATTATCAGAAAACCCTCCTGTTTCCGAAGTCCATTTGAGTGTGGTCTCTATCGTGTCTCAGGTATTCAATCAAACAAACTTAAGGAAAGCTGGAATAGTGATATCCAGGCTTCATGAGCTCCAATATAGTTTCATTAAACGGATATTTGGAGTTTTTCAGTTAATTGATGATTGATTTAAATATCAAAATTTTATTATTCAGTGTAGCAATCTGACAGATAATTCAGAATTGAAATGATCTGACATCCGAAACAGAATTTAGATTTTTATTGCAGAATGAAAAATGAGTGTTCTTGGAGAAATGAAATTATTTCTCAAGATTTCTCCTTTTTAATTTTACTGTGCATAAAATGGGATACAAATTACTATTTGTTAATAAAAAAATTGATTAAAAGCAATAATTTATATTTCAAATGTAAAAGTATTCACTAATTTCTGATTAACCATTTGTATCCTGTTTAATAATTAAAAACCATTCATTTTTACACAGATCGTATTGTCATATAGGAAAATTGAAAACAGAAAGACATATAAAAGTTAGTTCAGAAATAAATCATCGTCGAAAAAACTGATTTTCAAAATATTTCAATTTTAAGAAAAAACAGCTTTATTCATAAGTAACCATAAGAATCATGAGTATTAAGTAACTTATATTTATAAGTAACTTACTTATTAAGTAGCCTTAAGGATAAGTATTTATAAGAATCATGAGCAGAAAATTATACGCAAAAGATTTGATTAAATTAAAAATAACCAAATGCCTGGAGAACCAGCTTTTTGTCAAAATTTGTTTGTTTTGCCTGTAAAAAAATAAAACTTTATATTTAACGACAGGGTCAATAAAAAACAATTTACAGGTTATGACTTAATAAAAAAATACGAATGAATCAAGTTTTTTAAAAGGAAATTGAGAATTAAGAATTTGCCTTTTGTAATTAACATTTTATAATTTTATCTGAAAGGAAGTATAATTTGTAGTAAGAGCTAATATTTTATCGTATGAATTCTTAATACACTGAGATTAAAATTTTATTATTTGAAATGTTTAATAATTCAATTAAATTCATGGCGTATGATTAAATGTCGAGAAATAAAAATTAATCCATAATACCGAATAGAAAATTTTCGGATATATTTTTCTTCTTTCCAACACAGCTCGTTAATACACGTGTTTAAGTGAAAGCTAAATAAGCTATCTGTCAGAAATTGGTAAAAAAAACTTATTTATTAATACTTTATTTAACGCGTAAGACTTTGCAACAAGGAGAAAAAAATGTTGGCAACAATTTCAATATAATGGGGCAAAATCATCAATCATCACAGTTTTGTAATATCCAGGAGTCAATACTTGGGCGGATAGCCATTAGGGAATTCACTATTTTTTAAACTTCAATTTGAAACATTGTATTTTAAAACAATGTTTCAAAATATGTTATATCCTATGTAAGCCCTCTCTTGCAACTTTATTCATTGCTATATGAAATGCATTAGTTGAGGAGAAAGAATGCTGGTAAACAAAAATAATATATAGCACCATTTGTTTATTTCAGTTTAACATTAGAATTTAAACTGAATTTTTGAAATTTTTTTAGTTAATAGAGTGGGTTAATATAAGGAATTTTTTACTTTATTAAAAAAAAACGTGAGAATCTTATGTTTTCGATTACGAGATAGATTTTTCAAATAATTTTTAACATTAGTCTTTAAAATTTGAGATTAAACATTATTTGCAAGTAAACCAGAAATCCAACTTCCAGTTTTATATATTCTCTTATACGAAATATACCAACAAAAAGTGCTAAAATCGTCAAAAGAAAAAAAAATCGAACTCGACATTTTGACGAATTTCCACCATTTAGACCTTCCAGAGTTCAATAAATACATTTGTTTTGCATTATGTCTGTGTTTTTGTCTGTTTGTCATTTTGTGAACCTGATAATTCAAAAACGATTTGAGCTAAATGGATGAAAATTTGGATACAATTTACGATCAAATTGGTGGATTTCTATCAAATTTTGAACGAAATTTATACTGATGAAGTCTGTCTGTCTGGCTGTGCCAATGCAAGTGAACACGATAATATAATGATATTTAGAATGACACAAATAGTTAGAATGATAAAATTTGGTGAACAGATTTAACATTTAAAGTTTAGATTCTGATCAAATTATGTCTCAAATCCATCAATGGATTGATTGTCCGCCGGTCTGTACTTTCTCATGCATTTAAATATGATATCACAAATTTCCAATGACTTAAATATATGAAATTTAGTTAATTGTTTTACATTATCGAATTTTGGAACAGATCCATCACTCTTTTAATTCATTGGAACAGACCCATTGGAATTTTGGAACAGATCCATCACTCTTTTAATCATAAGAGATGACCGTCTATCGCTCTATTCTTTCGCATGCATGTAAGCTCGATAACCCAAAAATACAAATGATCAATGAAATCTGGCATAATACCTTAATACTTCAATTGCAATTCTGTATGAAATTTTGTTTTAATCGCTATTAAGAAAGATTTTCAAAACGCATACTCGATTTTCTTTATTGTATTCTGAAGTATAAAGCATTCATGTATGGAACTCTGAAATTAAAAGGTGGAGCACTCGTAACTTTCATGTCTTGCTTAAAGTCCACACATTTGTTGGGAAGGGAGGATAATCTCTTAATATGGAGGAATGTGAGATAGTTTTTTTGAGACCATTACCGCTGTTTGAGCCATGAATTAGGCATAGGGAAGAAATAAAAATAATAGCTTTTCCAGAATCATAAAATTTAAGTTCAAATGACATTTTTAGATTGTAATAAAATTTATTTTCTGACAAGTACTTAAATGAAAGAAAAAGCTGTTTTTAGAAACAACTCTGGTATGAAAAAATATTTTTAATACGTTAAATAAACAAAGCATGTTATTCAAACCCCAATTCTTTAAAAAAAAGTGTATTGCTGATATATTTAAAAAAAGATAACGATTCTGTAAAGGCTAATTTATTTTTAAATTCCGTCGAAATAGTTTTATACTCTGTGTTCCTACGCGGAAACAATGTAATTGAAGAGGAATATATTTTCTTAAAAAAATCTTGTTTTCTCAGTCGTGACATTTTCGAAAAGCACGAATACATCCAGTTTTAATTTTTTTTAATCAAGTATGCTCCATATTCAACTTGTCCGGCGAGACTATTCCCGCTGACTGAGCCATCAATTCAACGTAGGTAAGAAATAAACAAACAGATTGTGAACGCTGCAAACAACTAACTTTGTTGCTAGTAATCAGAATCCAGCAATCATGATTATAGTAAACCAAAATAATCATAGTAAAAAGGATGAGGTTTGTTTTAATTTAATTACATGTAATGTGAAATGCAATAAACAACAAAGATAACAAACTTGATGAATTTTAAGAGAAAAGTAAGGCAAGGGAGGGAGAAGGTAGCTTTCGGGAAAATGGAAGATTAAGTGTTTATTTTTATTCTATGTTTATGTAGTCCTCTTGTGAAATATACAAGACAAAAGTTTTGTAAAATAAAGTTAACTTTTACTTATAAATAGAAACGTATCGATGCATTCTTAAAAAAAGTAAGAAAATCTCATAATATTCCAATTTTGTACATTTATTGATAATTATTTCTTTTCATTCAGGAATTATAAAAAGAGAAAGTAATGCAACTGTCGAAAAAGTTTGAATTTAATATATTATTACGAAATTTTCTGCCGGGGTTCGTTTGGATAGTGGTAGTGATATGGTGTGTGAATGCTCAATCAGCAGACGGCAGTAGAAAATAAAACAACAACGTTTATTTACACGAAGACACACAGGACAGCACAAAAGCGACGACTATATACAGCACAGAAGACGATTATCTTCACCCGAGACATGTAGCATGCAGCAGCATACAACCAGAACCTACTGTAGACAGTAGCGCACAGCTCAATTCAGCACTAGCTTGACTCAGTCGCTTCCGACTACTCCGTCTTCTACTTCTCCGACTCTGACTCGGATTACTGACTTGACTTCTCTGGCAGCTGCAGCCCCTTTTATAGGTCTCAGGAAGCGGGGCTAGAAGACTCTCAACCAATCAGGAACGTTCGAGGCGTATCTCGGTTCCTACTGGACGGATCGGGAAAATTCTCGAAGTTTCGGGTATAATCTATTTTGGCGCCAAAGTCGCCAAATTGGTCGCCAAGTCGCCAAATAGTCGCCAAGTTTGTCGCCAAGCTCTGGGACCCCCGACACGACGCCCAGACTCTGTCCCATAGAGATGACTGTAAAACATTCTTTCCAATGATGGAACCAACTATGCTGGAAAGCAGCATTACGGATTCGTAACAATATTATCGGATCTTCAAGCTTCAGACATCCCCCACCCCAAGGAATCGCATGTTTAGAATTATTTCTCTCTATCATTGAATATTGTTCTTTTTTATCCTTATTGTTCTCCGTTATGCTTGTGGATCTCCTAATTTATTAAATGCAGTTTTAAATATTTTCCCACATATCTAATATATAACAGAAATATGCCTATCTATGTTTGTTTTTCTGCTGCGAAATCTGCATTATTAACCCAATCGGAATCGAACCCGAGTTCACGGTTTGGGGCAGGAGGGTTCTAGGTTTGAAATCCCACAGAAGAAATACTAATCCATTGACCCTAAATTCTATTGAGGCTAGATGTCCGGTGTTGCATGTTTGGAAACGAGAGGTGTCAACTCGAGTGTTATATCCATACAATCTGACTACAATTTAATTTTAAGAAGTTCGTCATGGAATAATTCCAGAGGGGAGGCGTCTTCCCGCAATATTTTCGCATACACCCTAATAAAAGGTGTTATCTTCTACTCGGTCCATAAATAAATATTATAAACCTTGGAGAAGGCCAAGTGGTCAGAATTTTATTTTCAGAATCTTGCAAGGTAAAATTTTGTTTTTTTGTGGTATAAAGAAAAAAAAATCAGTATGTGTCATAGATGCTTTTTTTCTGTCTGGTCGGAACCAAAAATTGATACGAATTTCCATCATATATCTCATGTTTACCTTTAAACAAATATACAGATATATAGAAGGTCAGCTCCTTTACAGGTTTGATCTGAAGTTTGATGTGCATTAAAATTTAAGACTGCGTATATCATTTTTATCTTTACAGCTCATTACATTTTGCTATTATAATGTTCATTTGCACACTTTCATCAAATAAATAAATTTCCGGCAAATAGATTTCGTTAAAAATCTGATAAAAATATGCATTAAGACCTCTAAGCAAATTTCATCTCTGTAATTCAATGAGTTTCTGAATTATCTTCTTTACAGACAGTGAGACATGATTCCAAAAATGTCTCAATCTTGGAGGTCTGAATGAAGAAATTTATCAAACTACCGAGGTCGAATTTTTTTTATTGTTTACAATACTTTCTCTTCGTACAATATATATACTAGAAAAGAAATAACAAAAATCGAATCTAGAACGATAAAAAAATTGCGAAACGATCAGCGTGTTTTAAATCATTTGACTAGACAAATTTCTTTTACAATGCTTTTGAGCAGTTAATGGGCCGGAAAAATGGAGCGCTCATATAAACAGTTGACGCTTAATGGGATAGCAGTGTGTGTCTTTTAATCCATTTATTTCGAAATTCAGTAATGGAATTTATATATATAAAAAAGGGAAATTCGATTAGTTAAAGCATTTCTGCCAATAGAAGGTATTTAAACATGGACACAAAAATACCCCCAAACTTTAAGCATTTAAATACTATTAAAAAAAAACTGTTTTTCCTTAATTCACTGCTGCTCACTGTTTTTAAAAAATAATTCTTGAACTATTTGGAATAAAAATTTTACAAGCATGAAATAAAAGAATCATTAATTGATTTACTGACAATGGCAATAATGTTTTAATGACAATAATTGTTTTACATGTACAATTCTATTACGTGTACAATACTAGAATTTGCTAATGCAAAAATTTTGCAACTCGCCTCGTGGATTGTGCGATGAAAAGGTCCAACGGACTTAATGGTTAAAGATCCCTTATTCTATAAAAAATCAGGAATATACGATAGCAAAACATAGATGAAATGTACAAAAAGCATTACTTTCAATAAATAGCAGCTATCAAACAGCTAAACAACCGCAATAGCGCAAAGCGCCCAGAGAGAACTCATAGGAAACCAATACTCCAAAGAGAGATTTCGCTGAGTTACTCATATCTCTTGACTCATCTATTACTATTATATATGTCGAGCTTTTATAGCCTTTGAGACAGGGCAATGAATGTTCCAAAATAAACACTAGAATTTGAGTTCTAATGGAGCTATTCCAAGATTCTCAAATATTCAGGATTCTCATTTTTGCCAACAAACTCGTTGCCAAGCTGCCAAATGGTTGCAAAAACAGGGGATTTTTATTCAACAGCTATTACTATTTCTGTAAAGTTATCAAGTATCTTCTTACCAGGAGATGTACAGAGCAATATTACATATTTCTAATATGATGATAGTGGCAACAATCTCGCCATCGGTGAATGATGTATTTCCGGTTCCTGCATGCTTTAGGGATGTAGAAATTTTCAAGGAAAACAACTCTTGTTTTAAATGTAGAATCCCATTAAACAGATTTTCAGAGAACGAAGCTAAATCTATGATAAATCTTAAATAAATAATTCATTTTTTAGTATAAATAACAAATGAAATTAACTTTTTAACATTCTTTTCAAAGTATGTGTTTATCTGTACTTATAATAAGGGAGAAAGAATCTGCGAATTTGAATGTGTTGACGCAGGACAAGACAGACCGTATCAAGTAGAACTACAAAATGTGATATGGAAATGTGCCAGATTAAATGATTTTTTTTTGAAATTTTAATTAATCAAAAACTAAACGAGTTTTTTTGGAATCATTGCTTGATAATTCCAGAAAATATTTTTGTACAGAACTAATTTTTTACACTATTTAAATTTTTTAAAAAAATATTTTCTTTCGTAATGATAGCCGTTTAATTGATGTACAAGGCTTATCCGAATTTTGATAATTAAAAAAAGGCAAAGCATTAAAAAGCATTATGCTAACTAGAACTTCGTACTTAGTTCTAATGATTTAGAAATTAACTATTGAACAACGGTTAAAGTGAACACTTTGTATAGCATCAAAATAGACTTTATTTAAAAGTTTGTCTTCAATTTCTTGAAAAGTTTGATAAAATTATGATTTGTATATTGGCATTAAGACATTAATTCCTCTCTAATTACTAGCGTTGCATGGCATAATAGCATATCCGGGTATATCAAACTTCTAAAGAAATGTGCACTTAAGGCTATAAGGAACTCTACAACCCATTCTTCTAAAAGCCACTCAAATATTTTCAATGTATGAGATTTTTTTTCTCCCAAGTTCACAGAATGCACCTTTTTGGAACCTAACGAGTTGTAACCAGTTTTATTTATTAACTTGTGGAATAACAGTTTATTATTTGTTTGGTCGATCTGTTAGTTTGCATGAGGAGGAAAAACTGTCGAACTCGGCAGATATGACGTTCGTCACGCAACGGTTTGCGTCACCGAAGCGTGTTGCATTTTAACCCTTTATGAGAAAAAGTTATCTTTGTTCGAAGCAGGCGATATTCTTTTTTTTATTTTCCGAAAGTTGGTTTCGTAAGACTTTCAGAAAACAAATTGAATTGTTTTTTTCTATGTGCAAACCAACTGGTGTGATTTTTTCCCTAAAATTTCTTGCACTTTCTGAAATAAAGGAGTTATTCTCTCCTCTTTTCCAGCATAAAATTGTGGATTTAGGGCTAGCCGTGAGTGCTGTGAATGCTCTGAGTTCTTCAGTCAGAATCCCGCAAATGAGTAATTCATGTTCTTAGTATAACAAACAAGACTGAATATGCAACAAAAAAATACAGTTTTAATAAAGAGATTAATATCAAATTTCATTAATCAAAAAGATGTTGCCTTTTTACTTTCTCATATGCGCAGTATGAAGAAGTATTGTAGTAATCTTCCAAAAATTCGAACTCGAGATTTTGACAAATCTCTACATTTAAGACCTCCCCGTGTTCAGAAAACACGTTTTAGAAAAATGTCTGTCTGTCTGTTAGTGAAAAAGATAACTCAAAAATGCTTTGAGCTAGACGGTTGAAATTTGGTATACGGTCTTTATACCAAATTTGCTGATTTCTATCAAATTTTGAGTAAAACCTGTTACGAGAATGTAAGTTAACAAAATAATTACGAAACCAAGAGAGCTAGATATTTAAAATTCGGTATACAGATTTAATATTTATAGTTTCGACAGTTTTCAAATTTGAACCAAATCCAACAATGGGTTGATTGCCTGTCGGTCTACTTTCAGAAACATGTAAGCACGATAATTTAAAAACCCAGTGACTTAAATATATCAAATTTGGTAGGGATTTCGTGACTACAAATGAAGTTTTGTGTTAAATTTTTGTTTCATTCGGTTGAGGAAAACACGTCTAAGTACAAATTCCCTTTTCTGCCAGGATTTTCATTCCAGGAATTAATCGCTAAATAACTCACCAAGGATGACATGATACATTCAGTAACAATACTAAATTACACAAAGTTGAAATTTCCTAACTATTTTATATTATCTGGCATGACAAGATTTTTAGAGTATATGCAAGAAAGTTTTGGAGTAACTGGTTATTTTTTTTTTACCTTGTTCACCCTTTCAATATGCTTAGAGGCTGCAAAGCTGTTTATTTGTTTTTATTTTGCATTTTGAAAGTCAAAAGTTACTTTGAATTAAAAAAATGAATGGAATAATATCGAATGCTGTTTGACCTCTTTATGTTTTTTTTGACATTTTTTGCGTACGTAAATAAAATATAAGAAATATTTCATGCAATATTATATTTTATGACTAAATAAACCGACTTCGATGTCAAATTATTCAGCCACCAGATTAAGAGCAATCATTTAATAATGTCTTATTAATTTTTATGGCATTCAAGGCATTGAAATGAACTTTGGGAAACAAAAATGAAATTGCAATACAAAAAGAAAGAAAATTCAAGAAGAAAATTACAGAAAATGTGCAAAACGAAGCCAAAAATACAAAAATTCTTAACAAACTAAGAATACAAGCTGGTATCAAAGAATAAATTAACAATTCTTGCAACCTAAACGGATTAAAATACCAATTAAATTGCATAAAACTAATTAAAAAATAAAATACTACACGGCATGATGGCCTAATTAAGATGCGAAGTTTTAAAGTCTTAGATGGAAATCAATGTTCTTAAAAATTTAAAAAGAATCATTGCTAGAATTTTCTGAATAGCTTTCTTCTTGAGCCTGACAAGCCAAAAAGTATTTTCAAGTTTAACTAGATCACATTTTGAATTTATAAAATATAATCATTTCAAATAAAAATACTATTTTAAATTACATTTGCTTTCTTCTTCCTGTTTATTTACAATAAACAGGTTGTTACTTTTACTCTTAAATTGGAGAAATTGATTCGTTAAGCGCTCTAATTATTGAGAGCATGGGCTCTTTCAAAGTTTTTTTAGATACATTTCGATAATGGTTGACAGATGGGAGCAGGCAACCATTCTCGACGCTTTTAAATTCATTAGCTTTTAAATAAATTAAAAATAACCAAAATTCGTTCTATGGTTGAGCTGGGGAACTCTGTCGTGGTTTTTTTTTTCCTTTACAGAGAAAATGCAGTCAATTAATATTTGAGGGATTATATTCGGATGACGAAAGAAGAAAGGAGACCATCGACAACGTACTAAACATCATGAATTTTCAAATAAAATAAGAATTGTCAAAATCGGAGCTGTATTAAGTTTTATATCATTTTGTCAGGGCTGTTCCCACAGTCAAGGAACGTTTTCGAGATTTTTCTCGAAAACAGGGTCAGAGCAGGTGACGATTGTCTGTGGGTCAAGAACTGTATATGAAATACAAATTCATGAAATTGGACCAGTTGTTGGGTTTAGGAGACTGGTTTTTGGTTTTTTAACTATCATCATTAGGGAATTTCACCTTTAAGTTATGAAATATCCTGCATTCTTATCTAAATTTGTATTGTCTCTCATACTTTTTATTATAAGAATAGAAATATTCTTCTTGCAAGGCTTTTGCGTAGTTTCTTTAATCAAGTCACTTCACTTGACATCTAAATCCACAGGTATTTAATCAGAAACGTATAATTAACTATTGCTGGTATATAGATCCTACAATGTTAGCAGAAAATATATGTTTGTTTTTACTGCGTGTCTTCGAGTGACTGTAGATTCTTCTGTATATATAAATATTTTTTAAAAGTGTGTTTGATTTAATAAATACTATTTAAAAATTTTTCTTTCTTTTTCCTTGATTACTGGATCGCTGTTTGTGAAATTTCACGCAAGGATGAGTTAGTTTGAACCTATTCATCAAGTCTAGCCTGTTTTCTATTCTTAGCAATAACAATGTTTGTGGGCCAGTCTCTATTGCTCATTTTATTTCTCTACAATTTTAAATATTGTGTGATTTAAATAGTAAAACTTTCAAAATATATTTCAAAGAATGTAATTTGAATGAACTGTTGACTAAAAATGGCAAAAAGAAGTAAGCGTCAAAAGAAAAAAAATCTTTAAAAATTCCAAAATATTATTACACAGTTGGCAATTAATTTTAATTTATCTGCAATGTAGGAACTCTTCGTGTATCAGAATTAATAAATTAATATTGTTCAGGAGAAAAGTATGGATATCGTCCCACATGCACTTCATCAAATCATTTTGTAGGTATATTCACACTATCGATGTGCTTACACACTTTTGAATTATTTAGTCTGTTAAGATCGGAGTAAAAACTGATGGATATTGCTTAATAACTTAAATAATGTTTTGATTGAATATTACCGTTAAAAATAAAAATAGAAAAATAGTTTTCAAAATATTTAATTGAGTTAATTAAGGAACCCAAATGGATATTTCATGACTACATGCTAATAAAGTTGCCAACATTAACAGTTTAAAAATATGTTACAAAATGTTATTTATGATAGTTCATAAAAATAGTTCCATTTTGCAAGCATAAGTATATGTCCAATTTTATGGATTTTTCACAGGATTTCATATTATATCCTTTAATATTCATTACCTTATCATCTGATGAGTCAATTTCATATATCGGAAAAATTAGGCAATCTCGTAATATTGCCATCTCTTAGAAAGCATTTTAAACAATCTTTCTTCAGATGGGCATTTCGGGTCTGGATATTATTAAATTATATCTTTTAATTAGATATAAATTTTAATGAAGGCGAGGGTACCCAGGGTCTTAAGAAATTAGAGGACAGTTTTCATGTCCCCCTATTTAAAAAGCATTGATTATTTTTAATGTAAAAATTATATCCTTTAAGATTTAAAACAGAGAACCTAATGAAAAAGATTCTAATAAGTAAAAATGTTCTGAACCGAAATTTTGAGTTTTTTCAACCCTTGTATAACCAATATTTTAATATGCCTTTAAGTGTTCTGGAAATTTGATGAAATATAAAACCATGCATCATTCGAGTGTTGTAATAATCAAAACTAGAGAAGAAAAATTATATTTATTTGTTGTGTGACCGAAGTTTTCTCTCTTTTTTTTAAAAAAAATATTCTAAAGTTCATTATGAAATAAAAGAACTTCTAAAATTTCAACGCAAAATTCTAAGAAGGAGAAGAGATTCGTGAATTCATAAATTCAGGGTTTGAGGAAGGGATTTCGCAAATTTATGAATTTAAGTCATAGAAAATTGAGCACACCTCTGTACATTCACATGACTAATTTAGATGGCCGTATTTTTTTTATTCAAAATCAATCCGGAACAATGATTTTCTTAAATGTTTTTTTAAAAATGTAGTGTCCCTTTCTCTCCTATCATAAAATGGACATTCAGCAAGACCGTAGACGTCACGAGTGCACAGATTATGAGAACTTTATGAATTGAAATATAGACAAGAAAATAGAGTGCGCATTTTGAGCACCTTTTTGCTGTACGATTGAAAGCCAAGTTTTTCATAAATCTAGAATTTTAGTAACAAAATCAGATATCAAGTTTTATTTATCCAAACGGCCGAAACGATCAATTCGTCGGAAGAATTTTAATCAATATTTGACACAAACCTATATTAAATATACTAAAAACTGTGCATTTTCATCCATCTAGTTCTTCATATTTTAAAGTTATGGCATTTACTTGCTCTAAGGTTCTCTTGAAGGATTTTATTCACAGTTTGATAGAATTCAACAAATTTAATGCAAAGACCATATTTAATTTTATTGTCTAGTTTAAAGTGTTTTCGAGAAGTCAAGTTCATCGGCAAATAAACAAAATTCCAAAACTGCATTTTAATTGAAATTCAGGGACTGAAATGGAAAAAACAAATTGAGAAATATGGAGAAAGACAAAATGGTCATCATCAACATTATCATAGATAATACTTAAAAATACGTATCGGAAAAATTTTAAATTATAAAGTAGCATTAAAAAGACCACACACATTCTGAACTTGTATAAAAAGTAGACAATTTTTCCTCTACTATTATAGCTTTTTTCTTTCTTTTTCACTTTTTATGTATCTCATTCATGTCCTAAGGGCATGTCTTGAATTTATTAAAGTAGGTTATATTTTTCTGATTTCATTATATTTTAAATGTTTCAATAAAGAATAAACATATTTTAGAATTTCGTATCAATTAAAGAAAGAGGAAAACGATGTAAATATGCGTTAAAAATACATAAACTAATTTTTTTTTTATCACTGATGAATAACGCGAAGTGAAGATCTAGATTTGCATTTAACTCGTTTTTCTGTCGCAGACTCTAGCCAGGAAAGTTCCATATTGTTTAATAAATCCTATTTTAAATTTTTATTTAAAAAATAAGATATTTCTGTGCCCAAAGATTCAGGAACTATGTTCATAGAAGTTGTCAAAGAAAGGAATGGAGAGAAATGAGAAAATATATGAGAAGTCATTTGCCAAACTATTGTCCTGCCTCTTGGCAAACGCTTCATTCAGGAAAATGAACCAAAATCAGAATTGTTGGGGATTTCTACTTTATTTCTGAAATAAAATTTGATTTAGAATTCAGACGTTTTAATGAATTGATTACGGATAAACAATAAATAGATAAAAGGTATCCTTTATAATTGTGGTTCAACAGCTAGATTACTATTATTATAAAAAGTTGGAGGTTGGGTTATGTTACCAAGTAGAAAAATGCTCTAAATGCCATAAAGAATATGTTTATATAGTTTCAGTTGATAAATATACAGTTTAAGAAATTAACACTAAAGCTACCACGAGCGGGTCATTTGACCCGCTTCCAATGGCAATTCCAATGTATCGGTGAAATGCCGGTAGGTTTAGTGTTAAGAAACTAAAATTTTTAACAGTTCACAATCTTATCGATCACATTTGGTAAACTAACATATCACATCTTGGTATATCAATATTTTAAACAAAAACAGGCACAGTAAGTTTCCCCAAACCTTCAAGTCTATTTCTTAATAAAAGCGTTATCCCTTTCTCCACCGCATTTCCACATAAAAATTGTGAATTTAAGTAAGGCCATGACAACCACGAATATTCAGACTTTTATTTGTAGAATCCCATGCTTCAGCGTTTTGTACTTCGTAGGGAAGCCTTTTTAGGAAAGAAAATTGAATATATCTCGTGGACTTCTTTTTCTTGCCAAATTAAAACCAAAATTTGGCATGAAACTATTATTTTAATAAAATGATAATTCAAATTTCATTTATCTAAGTGGTTGCGATTTTGAGTTTTTCCTTTATTGCACGAGAGTATGCAAACCAGTATGGATTTCGTTCAAAATTTAGTGCGTCTCTGTACTTTAGATGCTAAAACTATGTACCGAATTTTATTCATATAGATAATTAAGTTTTGTTATTGTTGCGTTCCTTTACATTCGGATAGACAAATTTAACGAGAATGGATTTCATTCGAAATTTTAATAGAAATGTAAACATTTGGTGTAAAAGTCATAATTTATTTCGTTCAGTTCAATGAGTTCTAAATTATCGTGTTCACAGATAAATTGACAGAGAGATTGTACGGTAAGCAAACTTTTATAATGACAAAAATTTGTTATTCTAACTCAGTAAAATCTGAAATGTGGAGATTCATCAACATTTCTGGTTAAAAATTTTAGACGATTGCAATACTTTCTCTTTGAGTACTTCGGACACGCAACTCCAATTTTCTGCAGCTGGATCTGATGGAAATATGTAACTTTTAAAATCTTTATTTAATAGTTTTAGATCATTTCAATGACAGCCTCGGAAAAATCCATTTGCAGAAAAGTAGATTTTTTTTGTTTAAAATAGTAGAATATCAAGAATATTTTACTGAATATAACTAATAGGATCAGAAAAATGCCTGGAATTTCAGTTTTAATATCTTTTTTCAACAATGCTTTTACTGACTCATTTCATTTTTATGTCATTTACAGCATTTGTTTTCTTGTATTGGAAATAAAAGTGTAGAAGTCACAAGCAGATTAGAGCCGTTATACATATAACAATACGTTTTATTTAGTCTTATCTATTATATCTTAACTAGAGTATAAACCATTATTTATTAATTTTATATCTCTTTTCAGAAGAACAATTAATTACAAGATAAATTTTACCAAAGATTATCTTTAAATGAACCTGAATACATTCATATACACCTTGAAATCTATTTAATTACATAGCAAATATTTATGTAAACACTCTTAAATAGGTCTTTAAAATCGAAATTAAAAGAAACATTACTAGAATCGTTAGCTAGTACTTTATCATCGACTGTGAAATGCTTATTACTATTGTCACGTAGATATTCTAGTGTTGAACTCCATGACGGACACAAGAAGTAGAGCTAAACCAATTTATTAACTCAACTCAGAACTGAGAATACAGTAACTGACAAATCTTCTGCTTTTATTCACGCAGAGAAAGTTCCAGAACACTTGTCTGGTAAACGAAAGAAATGCCAAGTATCTTCTGGAACATGAAATAAAGGAAAACATAAAATCAAGAAATTAATTATTTACATATACTATTAATCGCAATGTCTCTAGCGGGATTCGAACCCAGGTTTCTCGATCATGAGACCACTGCCATGACAATTCGGCCATGGAGATTCGACAGTCTTTCTTCAATGCGGCATTGCTCCCTCCTTAGAAGAAAAGCGTCTCGATGTTATGACATTTCATTGTGTGGTTCTAGCTCTCGATCGAGTCACAGGGCCAGTATAAGTTGTCGTGTCTTCACGGTGAGTAGTCTCTTGAGAAATGTCTCTTTCCGGAACCTCCATTATTTTATAAGAATGTTGGTCGTCTTGTTCTTCTGGGTCATGGTATGGTTTCATTCGTAAAACGTGGACAACTTCCTTCGGTTTCCGCCTTCTAGAATTAGGATTGAAATCGGCTACTTCATAAGTGACGTCGGACAACCGCCTCAAAACTTGATAAGGGTCAAAGTACCTCTTGAGGAGCGTCTCAGAAAGCCAATTTTTACGAACTGGAATAAAAATCCACACTAAATCCCCTCTTTCGTATGCCACCATCCGATGTTTGGAGTCATAATGCCGACGATCTTTCCGCTGAGCCTCGAGAGTTCGTGCATGAGCTAATTGCCTCGATTCTTCTGCCTTACTGATCAGATGACTAACGTAATCGTCTTCTTGGCTGAACTCGTTGGGGCAGAGAGGAAACATCGTATCCAACGGCGTTTCAGCTTCTCGCCCATGTAGTAGGTAGAAGGGCGTAAAACCTGTCGTGTCCTGCTTGGCAGTGTTGTAGGCGAATGTGACGAACGGCAATATCTGGTCCCAGTTCTTTTGTTCGACATCAACATACATCGAAAGCATATCTGCTAGCGTTTTGTTGAATCGCTCTGTGAGGCCATTTGTTTGCGGATGATAGGCTGTAGTAATTCGATGAGTGATATTGCACAGTCGATTAATATCGGACACCAGCTTCGACTGAAAAACTTGCCCACGGTCTGTAATGATAACTCGTGGAGCTCCATGCTTCAGGATTAAGTCCTCTAGTAGGAATTTGACAATTTGTGTAGCTTCCGCCGTCGATAAAGCTCTGGTGATTGCGTACCGTGTCAAATAATCGGAGCATACTACAATCCATTTGTTGCCGTCGTCAGATTTTGGAAATCGTCCTAGCAGGCCGATTCCAACACGATGGAAAGGAGCGGCAGCTGGTGGAATAGGCACGAGATGACCTGGTGGCTTCTGAGGAATAGATTTTCTCCTTTGACATTCTTGGCAGTGCATCACATATCTTCGAACATTTCTGTACAAACCTGGCCAATGGAATCGCTTTCTTATTCTATCATAAGTCATGGTGAATCCTAGATGTCGGGCGGTAGGGTAATCATGGAGAGATTCTAGAATACTGAGCCGTAAATGCTTCGGGATCACTGGTAGAAATTTCCTTCCAGATGGATCAAAATTCTTCTTGTAGAGGACTCCTTCGACTACTTCAAAGTTTCCCAGCCTGCTTGCTTCGGTACTTTGTTGGTCTCTTATTATTCTTGCCAATTCTGGATCTTTCATCTGTTCTTCTGAGAGATTAGTGAATAAAGGGGTACCTATGGAGTCCCCAGACTATGAAGCATCGACTTTTAATGGGTTTCTGGACAGACTATCAGCATCTTTGTGTTTCCTTCCACTTTTGTACACCACTGATACGTCGTATTCTTGGAGTCGCAGCGCCCATCTAGCGAGTCTTCCAGAGGGATCCTTCAGTCCTGTCATCCAACACAAGGAAGGATGGTCAGTGATAATCTTTAAAGCCTTTCCAAAGAGATATGGCCGAAACTTAATTATAGCCCATATGGCCGCAAGGCATTCTCTTTCAGTTGTGGAATAGTTTTTCTCAGCTTTCGTCAGAGTACGCGAGGCATAAGCTATTACTTTTTACTTCCCATCTTGTATTTGAACTATTACTGAGCCGATTCCGTATCCACTCGCGTCAGTGTGAAGTTCCGTTGGTGCATTTTTGTCATAAAAGCCTAAGACAGGATCGGAGGTAAGATCTTTCTTCAAGTTATTAAAAGCTTCCAATTGTTCAA
The DNA here is from genome assembly GCA_026543865.1 of Argiope aurantia. Classification (NCBI taxonomy): domain Eukaryota; kingdom Metazoa; phylum Arthropoda; class Arachnida; order Araneae; family Araneidae; genus Argiope; species Argiope aurantia. The sequence continues at coordinate 767,677 of JAPMOR010068429.1, read as the reverse complement.
GTGCCCAATAGAATTTTGTGTCCCCCTTCAGTAACAACTGTAGATGTTCGGCTTTATGGCAAAAGTCTTTTATAAATCGGCGATAGTAAGAGCAAAGTCCTAGAAAGCTTCTGATGTCATGGATATTCCTAGGCACGGGAAAGTCACTCACGGCCTTTACTTTTTCTGGGTCCGGTCGTAAGCCATCACTGGATACTAGGTGTCCCAAGATCTTTATCTCTTTTGCTCCAAAGCGACATTTTTTTGGATTAAGGATAAGGCCAGCGTTCTGTATACACTGAAGGACGGTATTCAACCTCTGAAGATGTTCATCGAATGTTTCTGAGGACACCACAATGTCATCTAAATAGCAAAGGCACATTGTCCATTTTAAATGTCGCAGAAGATTATTCATCATCCTTTCAAAAGTTGCAGGAGCGTTGCATAAGCCAAATGGCATCACTTTGAACTCGTATAATCCCTCAGGTGTTATAAAAGCTGTTTTCTCACGATCGGCGTCATCAACTTCTATTTGCCAGTAACCGGAGTAGAGATCCATCGATGAAAAATATTTTGCCCCCTTCAGGCAATCCAAGGTGTCGTCAATACGCGGTAAAGGATACAAGTCTTTCTTGGTAATTTTGTTTAGCCGGTGATAATCAACACAAAAACGCCAACTTCCATCTTTTTTCCTGACCAAGACGACTGGAGATGACCATGGACTTTCTGATGGTTGAAAGATGTCTCTTTCCAACATTTTGGTTACCTCCTCACTGATAATGCGGTGCTCAAATGGGGACACTCTGTAAGCTCTCTGACTGATAGGTAAGTGGTCGCCTGCGTTTATTCGGTGTTTCAACATTGAGGTGACTTCCTTTCTTGAAAGTCCTTTCTTGATCGAAAATATCTGAAAACCTCTGGAGTAGGTGCAACATTCTTTCTTTTTGGTCGAGCAAATCCGGAGCTATCATCGTGGTACAGTCGATGACACCCAACTTTGCCTTTGAAGTGGTCGTGGAATAAAGCGATCCCTCATCTATGGTATTTACGCAGCCTTCGTGTAAAGGTTCGGCATACCCGATGCACATCCCTTTAGGGATGATCTGAGGTTTCCCGTGTCCGTTGGCAACCCATAGTTCGACTTTACCATTAAGGAGCGTAACTATAATAGACGGAATAGCAACTTCCTTGTTCAAGAGGAGCATCCTGTTTCCCTCTACTATTGCATCAATAGCTTGAAGGTTCTTACAGCCCAAGACGGTAACCTTTTTGATAGAACGAGCAGGTACTGTATAATCTTCCAACATGAATAAACGGCTGGAGTCTGGAGTTTCAGATTCTCGAATGACGTTTTGAAACAATAGCTCCGAACGATCACAATCTATAACAGCTTGAGAAGCGCCCAAAAAGTCAGTACCAAGGATGATATCGTGACTGCATTGTGGCAAAACAAATTCAAAAGATTGAGGTCGGCCATTGATTTCGAGACGAAGCGTACATTTTCCCACTGTCTCACGTAATTTTCATCAGCGACTTTAAAAAGAACATTGTTAGTTGTGGGAAACGTAACTTTCTTCAGTAGGTGACGATACTGCTCTGAGATTACAGAAAATGACGCTCCAGAGTCGACAGGGGCAGATACTGACTCATTGTCGACGATTACTTCTATGTTGTTTTCGGTCATCTTTGCGGCACAATGTTGCGGCATCGGAGGATTTTTGTCACTAGTGGCCTCACCCCCAAGGAAGGTCGCACCGCTTAGTTTTCCTCATTTCTCCGGCTAGGAGATTGACTGGATCTTCTATATGGCGACGGGGATCTATAGCGGCGTGTCGGCGATAGTCCTCGTGATGGGCTGGGCGACAAACTTCGGACTACTGGTCGGCTGTATTCGTCGGAATAGTGTCCCTCATTCGACGGCGGACGGCTGAAATCTCTTCTATTAGCCCGATATGCCTCAAAAATAGCTTTGCGATCTCGGCAGTATCGAACTACATGGCCAGGGCGGCCACAATGGAAACAGACGGGTCTTCTATCAGGTGTGCGCCAGACATCTATCTTCCTCTTTGGTTGCTGTGCTATGGGCATAGGTCGTCTGGCAAAGTCAGCATAGGTAGGCTGGCGTCTTGGTTTGAGCTTTGTCTACTCTGGTGTTGTCTGTGACAAAGGAGCCAAAGCATTTTCCACTTCCTCTCGAACAATGACTTCAATGCCTTTGTCCTGGAGTTCGGGATCAACTACTGGAGATATAAGGCTCTGGACCTCCTCACGTACTATTTGACGTACCAGTGATACCAAATCCAGTTGATGATCAATTGCAGCCATTGGTACCACATTTGGGAACCTTTCAAATTTCCTACCCCGGATCCTCTTTTGCTGCATCTCCTCGATCTTTCTACACCATTTAATAAAGTCTTCGGTAGTGGTTATTCCTTTCATCAGTAGTGCCTGGTAAACATCTTCGGCGACTCCTTTCATCAGATGAGACACTTTCTCTTCTTCTGACATACCTGGTTTGACATGATGGCACAATCCCAACACGCTTTGGATGTATGACTGCGTGCTTTCGCCAGATTTTTGAGCTCGATACTTTAGCTGATCTTCTGCTTTCTTTACATAGTGCTGTATTTCCCCAAAGGCCTCTTTTAACATTACTTTGAAAACATCCCAGAAAGTCAATTTATCTTCATTATTTTCAAACCATTGTTTCGCAGTGCCGTCGAGGAAAAAGAACACATTTGCGAGACAAGTCATGTCATCCCATCTGTTGAATTTTGACTCTCTGTCATATTCTTTTAACCATTTGTTTGGGTCCTGCCCCACGTCTCCTTTAAATACAGATGGATTCCTGTATTGGGGCTGTGCCGGTGTCAGGATGACCGGTTTAGCTTCTTGTTTCATAGGCATTTCCCTTGTTTTTCTGGGTGGTGGATGATAAAGTCCAAATTCTGGTTCAAGTCCAAATTGATTTCCACGCTGAATGGAATCGTAGTCGGCGCCTCCACCAAAGAATGTCACGTAGATATTCTAGTGTTGAACTCAATGACGGACACAAGAAGTAGAGCTAAACCAATTTATTAACTCAACTCAGAACTGAGAATACAGTAACTGACAAATCTTCTGCTTTTATTCAAGCAGAGAAAGTTTCAGAACACTTGTCTGGTAAACTAAAGAAATGCCCAGTATCTTCTGGAACATGAAATAAAGGAAAACATAAAATGAAGGAATTAAGTATTAACATATACTATTAATCACATTGTCTCTAGCGGGATTCGAACCCAGGTCTCTTGATCACGAGACCAGTGCCCTGACCATTCGGCCATGGAGATTCGACTGTCTTTCTTCAATGCGGCACTATATCTGTGGAAAACGAGGCAGGAAAAAAAGTCCACTGTATTGAGCAGTATGCAGCAATCACTGCAATTCAGAGGATTTGCCAAAAAAAAAAAAAACATCAAAGAGACAAAAATTATATTTATAATGTTTTTGTTTACATATTTTTTGTGAGTTATCTGAAGTGCAATGCCCTTCTTTGTACTGATGAATGAATTAAAATTTTAATATAGTATTAAAATTATACTTTCTGATTTAAATAAAATGCATGAAGTCTATTTGAAATGGAATCGTTAAATTTTACACATATCTTTTTTCAGATAGAAATATAGATTCAAATTTCACAATATCAATTCATACAGAGGGAATTGGTAATAATGAAACTATTAGTAGTTTACTGAAATTCTACGGTTTAAATATTTATTGACAATTTTTTTCTTTTGCCTAACAAACCAATATGTACTTTTAAAAATCTAAATAGGATTCAACTGCATTATTTTCTTCATTAATCAGATTTGGAAGTCTAAGTGCCGTCATACTAAGGCACTTAATTTTTATTTTTGATTCTAAAAATAATTCGCATTTTTAAATATTTTCCTACATTCAAAAAACAACAACATTTATAATGTATATATGTAAAATAAGCTTTTAAAATGAATGATTTTTCTACCTAAAAGCCCAAACAACCTTCCCCATTCTAAAACAAACAAACAAACAAAAAAAATAGGAATGACATTTACTTAATGTTGGTGCTTCTAATATATCTAAAAGGAATTTCACAGAGATCTAAATTTTAAAAGAAGTTGGAAGTTAACAGTATAAACTGACCGGACATTTTATTATCAAGTTTGTAATTTTTATCACATTTTGAATTACTACCTACTTTTGTCTGGTCTTTATAGATCATATTTAATTCATTCCTAATTAGTTTGTATCGAAATGATATTTGAATTCTATCTAATCTTCATCTTAATCGCTTAAACAAGAAAATTCTTTAAACATTCTTTCTTTTTATGAATATTTATGATTTTGAATACTTCATAGAATAATATTTCAGTTTCTAACTTACCAACGATGATTAATCCAGAGATAAACATCATACAATAAAAAAGCAGTAGATCTTAAAAGGAAATTCGTGTATTAGCATACACCATCATGTAGTTATAACTTAATTATTCTCTATTTATAGAGTTAATTTCTTAAAATTATCAAAATATATAGGATAATAAAATGTTTCGAGATAAAGGATTTTGGTGTAATCTGTTTTGGAATGTTATATTTCATTAGATGATATATAGAGAAAGTTTTTGTCATTTAAACTTTATTATTATTAAAAGAAGAACATTGGAATGAAGACAAAGATGAGATAAAGGCAAAAAGTAGTAATTTATTATCAGAAAAATCCTAAACTAAGGTAAAAATTTAAAATCTTTGTTAAGAAAAAAAAAACTGTCGAGTTTTTATTAAGACGATAAAAATAAAGTTTTTGATTGTAAAATAAAATGGAAAACGATTTTTTTTCTTCGTCTATCAATCTTAGTTTGGAAGATTAATTTTTTTTTACGTCAAGAATAATTTCAACATTCTGCTTTAATTTTTAAAAATATTTTTATTCTCAATCGACATTTTTTTTTCATTACAAATCAGAATAGAGTAATTTTACTCATTTCTGATTATTTTAAGCTTACCGATTATCATTTATTTAAACATTTTTTCTTCACTATAATGCTTAAAGGTGAAGATTTAAAAGAAATCGCGAAGCTATGTAGACAAAGAAAAAGAATTTTCGGATTGGGTCTTTATATGTTAAAGTAGAATTAATTGCCATAATATAATATTCGTGTATAAAATAATCATTACATAAAGGCATAGAAATGTTTTGAAGCACTTTGTTGTCAATAAATCAAACTCAGAAAAATTCATGGGTTTTTATATTAATGCTCAGTAAGACACAGATAAAAAATATTCAAGAATGGGGTTGGTTTTCAGATTATAATACTGCCATCAGTGTAATTGCACGTTCATAACAAATCTCGATAGTATGCTGGTCGACTGTTAAAAGTTCTGTGTGACTCTAACGATATGGCTGCTCATTGGATAAGTAAATCTTTTCCATGTTGAATTATTAGGATGTAACATACAGCCTTAATTTCTACTAATAAAACATATGAATGTGTATGCGTCTATGTGCATGGGAGTAATTTCAAGACCAGACCGTTTGACCAACAATATCAAATTCGGCACACTATAAATTTTGGAGGGTAGGAATGTCCACCTCACAGTGATATTTTTGAAATTTCAACAGAAATTTTAATTAATTAAAAAATAAACTGAATTTTTTATTTTTTCAGTGATAACTTCCATAAATATAATTGCAGAAAAATAAAAATAAATTTTACACCGTTTTAAGATTTAAAAAATTGTCTTTTTTTAATTATGCTAAATAAAGAGTTGTATAAATGTTTCCTAAATTTTGCCAATGTTTCATAAAAATACTTTTTTGCCTAATTTTCATCAATCGAATATATTCAAACCATTCAAACCATTTTAATTCAAACCATTTTAAATAATTTATTAAATATTTAATCGTGCGACTTTTTTTCTAATGTTGAAAACTAAAGAAAAATTTTTCTGTTTAATAGCTGTGTAGTTTACTATGCGACTAAAAAATTGACTTTACAATATTGCAAAAGTCTAAAGATACTTGAACTGCGCATGCATGTTTTTAATAGCGCTATGATATGCGACTGGTTTTCATTAGAATGATTCGTATAGGGAATGAAGGAAACACATGTAAGACAGTTGAAGTAAAAGGAATTTAATTCCGGACAGTTTGGCGGAAGCCTGGACATGAGTATATGTGTATATATATATATATATATATATATATATATATATACATATTTGTGGTGGTCCAGGTGTTTAAGTGGTATCAAATATAACCAATATCCTCGGAAACTAGCAGGTCACCAAAAGCGACTAGTGTAAATCAATCATTACATATTAATACAAAAACCTATGTAATCACTACATTTTCAATTAAGATTTCAGAAAAATGCAATATTTTTATATTGATAAGACATAAACAAAAAGAATTCAAGACTGAGGCTAGCTTTTAGCCTACAGAAATGCCATCAATATAATCGCTTATGGGTATTAATAAATATCGATCATCTGCTGGAGTATTATCAAAATTCTGAGCATCTATTTACTCGCTCAAAAGTAATGTTTGCACATCGGGAAAATAAAGCTTTTTCATGTTGAATTATTAAGACGAAACAAAGAGCTGCAGTTAAAACTTAATGTAATACTTTGCAAAAGTGCCTTGGAAACATACTAGTTGGTGAAACAAATTTAGGCTGAGTTTTATTCAAATAAATCAAAACATTTTCCTGTTCCAAAAAAGCATTTTTTTGGGATTAAAAAGAGTAATCACCTAGGAAATGATAAGCATGCCGAAAGATCAGTTCATTTAGAACACCTGAGAACGTAGTAAAAATTTAGTGATTGCTTCCCAAAATCAGCGGGAATTGTCTCAACAAAACTTTCTCTTATACTATCTCGCACATAGAGATAAATATACTTTTTGTAATATTAAGTGCTACTGGCAAGCAAAAAAGCCTATTAGAGTGTGATTTTTGATGATTTTTTAATAGGTTAATCTCTGGGTTGTGATTAATATAAAAGTATGAGAAAACCAAATATGCATTTTGGACGCTTTTTTCCAACCGAATAGAACCATAATTTGGTGTTGAGCTACAAAAATAATCACAAAATCACATTCTAGATTTCATATATTTTATTTATCGCACCTATTTGCTTATGAAGGTGCAGATCAACTGATTATTGACCCCTTTCTAGATTTATTTGGTTGTTCGGAAAGTAATTTCGCTTTTACCCGACAGAGGATTTAATTGTATTTTTTTGCCCCCCAACTTCACATTTAAACTGTATCATTTTTATATGCTTTGAGAGCTCATATAGCAAGGCTTGTGTGTGAAAAATTCCAATTCATTCTACGCAGTAGTTTTTGGTTGGTGCCCTTTTAAATATGGAGAGCGATAAGCAGCCTTTTCGACATATCTTACTGTTTTACTACAGAAAGGGTAAAAATGCTGTTCAAGCCAGAAAGAAATGGACCGACGTGTATGGAGAAGGTGTGTCGACAGTACGCCAGTGCCAGAACTGGTTCGCTCAATTTTTTAGACGGTAAAGCCTTCACCTCAAATGAGGAGGTCAAAAACCACCTCGATCCGTTTTTTGGCAACAAAGACCAAACATTTTATGAGCGTGGAATGATGCTATTACCAGAAAGATGGCAAAAGGTGTTGGACCAGAACGGCCAATATACTTAATAAAGTATTTGTTTATTATACGAAAACTGTCTTTCATTTCCACAAAAAAAAAAAAAAAAAAAAAAAAAAACGAAATTACTTTCCGAATAAGCCAATAGTTCCAAATTTGATATGAATATACATTTTTGATATTAAATCTATATATCAAATTTTATTCATCTAGCTCACTTTTTTTGTAGGTATCCTATTAATCTGCATATGTTAGGGTATTTGAAGGATTTCGTTTAAAATTTCAAAGATATTTTCAAATTTAGAACAAGGAACAGAGATTATATATCAGATTTCATCTCTCTCGCTCAAAGAGTTTGTGAGTTATCGCGTTTACAGACAGGCAGATAGAACGATAGATAGATAGAGCAGATATAACAGAAAAAAAACCCACTTTTTCTCGAATTCAGGTAAGTTTGAAATGCGAAGATTCGTTAAACTCTCAGATTCGAATTTTTTTTGGCGATTACAGTGCTTTCTTTTTGCATACTGGCAGTAATGAACGATCTTTCAAACATTAATAGTATAAACAACAACAGTTTATACGGTTTGAGTCAACTCGTTTTGAATGTTAATTAATTGAATTTCGCTCTCTGAATTTCCTTTTTTTTTACATATTCTTTTTAATAATACGATTTGAAAATATCTAATCTAACGTATCTTCCAAAGATACATTTTATTTCAGCTATGCTTCTTTCTAGCGGGTTTATGTTATATAACAAAACACACCCACCCTCTAAAAATGTTTGAATTTCGTTATATTTCTACAGATTACTCCAAAAAATGGTAACAGTTCTTTTGATGATAATTCAGTTGTTGCCAAATTGTTTGAGATAAAAAAATGCATTTATATATCACACTTTTTCAGATATAAATTCAATAATTAATATAAATTGCGCAATATTGTTTAAAATCTGGAAAACGTATATTAATTTAATGCTTGTTTAACAGCAATTTAATATTAAGAGATTTGCTCTATTTGGAGATACCCCGAAAAATGGTAAAAGCTTTACGTTATACTTGAAAGTTCAAATTTCTGTTTTTCATAACTTATCAATAGCTTCTTTGAAACAGCAATTTTTATCTATATTCAAGTAGAGTGTGCATTACTTAGTATGAAGTATTTATTAACAGTATTTGCATTCAAGTAGAGTATTTACAATCATAATAGAGTTTGAATTTATAACCGATACTGGGTATTGCCATTTGGAAATGTTAATGTAATTCTAATCTTATTACAAAGATGAAGCCTTACATTGAAAAAAAACTTACATAAGATTGAATTTTAATACAGCTCCTTGCCAATAGGATACATGCTGAAAATTTTATTAAAAAATTTGCAACATGCACACGATAGCTGGAATGCTGACAAAAAAACTAAAATAAATTGAAGTTTTTCTCTTATAACTGAGATTATTTTGTTTTGATTTTGCGATTGAAAATAATTGATTTTGTTCTTCAAGATTGAATAAAGAATGTAAAGTAAGATATAAAAATATGCATACATCACTGCTCAGATTTTTCTTTAATCAACTAGGGCCCATTGTTGCCGATTTTTTAAACACATTTTTCCCGTTATTTATTGAAAAAATAAACGCAAAAAAAATCTCTAAATATTTTTTTTAAAAATCGGGCATTAAAAGAGAAATATGATTTTGAAATATCTTCCTTCACAGCTTTTACTATAGAATGAAAATTGTGGTGAATATTATAAGAATATGTATATATATTTTTGGAACATGTTTTTAAAATTGGCGATTATTTCAATATTTATAAATTCATTTCGCTTTATTTATACTTCTTTAATACTCCTACTACCTCCTTCTCAAATAGTGCCTGAGATTGGAGTTCATTTGGTCACGTTAGTGCCCACTTTCAGTAACAAACAAAACATACAAAAAAATTAATAATTATTCCAGCCACGACTGTAAACAAGATAGAAGTTTACAATCACTGGATGCTGCCACATATCTTTCAGAAAAAGGGGTATCAAAATTCGTTTACGAGGAGTTCAACGAACGATCGGCGAAGAATCGAGAGTGATGTTTAAAACACCGCTCCGGGCCTACACCGGGGCAGGTGAAAACACTCATGAACAAAAACAGCATCAAAACATAAAAATGAAATCGAAGGTAGAAAAGATCCACAGTTTTCTGAAGGCAGATGAAGCAAGCCTCCTTGTGAGCTGCCTTAGTGGTCGAGTAAGTATTATTGTCCTACATTTCGTGACGTATCCCACAAGTAGGTCAGATGTTGCTATTGGTGGTGATTGTTCGTATATATTGCGATGGCATGTCTGTGAAGGCATGGAGTTGTGTTTTGTTGTGAGACGAGGAACGTGAACGTATTATTCAATCATTTTTCAGCGTATAGTCCTCAAGGTAAGATGCGTAACTCTTTTTCAGCACGTTCTTACTCAGTTTGTCTCGTGGGTTTTTAAAGCGAACGGCGAAAAGTTTACAGTTGGAATTCACGTGGATTAGGTAGTGTAAAAGAAAGATTTCTGACAATGTTGAGACATTCGAAATTGAAGAAAAATTTGCAGACAATTTAAGAATTTGAAAAAAGAATTGTCTAAATTATGAATAGTGATTTATAAATCTCATTGCAGATGTGTTTTTTAATTCTGCACGAAATAAGTTTGCCTTTGTGGCTTTTACTTCAGAAATTCAGTTAGAAGCATTTAAAAAAGAATGGAGTGTAGCTTATAAAATATACGAATCTGAACGAGATATCCACTGTTATTGTTATTTGAATTTTGTCGAAATACCAATTAGGATTAACAATCTTAAATATAATTTTTGATGGATAAAAATAAATACACTGTTAGGAAAAATTAGTTGAATAAATATAATTGAATGCCGGAAGCACTCAAATTTGAAAAAGGGAGAATGAATCTTTAAGCTGATCTTTCAAATAATTTAAAATATTGTACTCAATATTTCAAAATAAAAATATATTTGAGCCTAAACATGATAATTAAATGAAAACGGAAATGTAGAATTTTTCTAATGCTTTGTAATTAATGTACAGTAAATCTGCTCTTATATTTAATGAGGAAGTTGGCTCTTTGGAATGAAGAAGGTAATATTAAAGTTGTATACTTTTCGCTTTTCGCAGAATAAATAAATAACAATTTATCTGTAATTAGTTAAGTTATGATTTGAAACTTTATGTTTTGTTGCATTTTGAAAGTAATAGTTATTTTGCCAATGTCACCAAAATGTACAGAAAGATATTCAATAGAATGAAATAAGATTTAAAATAATTTTATTCCTAGATTTCTCGAATTATATAAACCTAATCAGAAATGCATCTTTGTATTTGTTAAATATTTTTAAATTGTTAAATTAATAAACGATTTTATTTTCGAATGTGTGCTGCAGATATCGATTTTTTTTTACAGCTAGAAACATTTGCAATTTCGTATGTTTAAGCATTGAAAAAAGTAATTTTTTTGGGAGATATACACTAAAAAATTAATCAATTCGAACCTTTAAAGTATTTTATTAAATTAACAAGCAAAGTTTTATACATCTATAATTTATTTAAAAATGATTTAAATGCTACTTTGGATCTTCGAAAGAAATAATAAAATCAATTCTGAAGTTAAAATGCTGTTTCTATTTTAAGTTCGTACTAAATTGCTTTTAAATTTGCTTATAGCTAGGTGTGAATTTCGTGTAACGCTTTTAATAGCAGCGGATTTCAGTCCTGATTTTCTCTATAAGAAAAAAAATGAAGGATATTAGAATGTTAAACAGAATAAGTAAAAGTTCAATTTTCATTTATGATCAGTGATATCTGAAAAGGAGAAGACTCACATCATGTCGTTTATTCTCAATTAAATAGTCCAAAATATTACTCTGAATTTATTTAAAAAAATCACGTTTTTGAACAGACCCAAGTTTTTAGCGAGAGTAATCGATATTTTGTTTAATGAAACTTTGTGCTTAATAAATATTGTGATATTAAGTTATAATACATTTGTCTGTAGGTTTCTACGCACATTGAATGTGAGTTGTCCCTGAACACAGAAATTAGAATTTTATTCAGGTGCTATAAATACATTATTTGTTTTAATTGCTACTGCAAATTGGAATTTTCAGCATGGTCTATATGTAAAATGAATTATGTCTATTAATAAATATCAAGACTTTTAATGTTGTTACCATGGAGAGTTTTTAAAGATTTAAAATTATTTAATATTAAACTAAAAAAATATATTAAAGCATTATTAATTTTGACATAGGATATTGTTTTCTCATTTAATTTTACGTATGTAAAATAATCGAAGAATTACTATAATCTGTATGTATAGTATTTATATAAGAAAAGTTGAGGTCTTTTTTCATCGAAATTTGAAAGGAACCTGTTTATCTGTCACTGTGTGAAAGCGTTTTTTTAATGTGTTATTTTGAATTATAATGCAGATAAAATCAAGCCCACATTTTAGTTAATTTTCTTGTAAGCAAATGAGTAATTGATTATTTATTCATACAAAGAAAGTAACAGTATGACTGGAGGATGGTGGTATGTACATAAAACGCATTTAAATGCGGTTTAAATAGGGCAGAGTTCAGTGACTCCTCAAGGTGGTTATGTCGTTTCTTTAATGATGGGTGATATCAGGTTTTATGATATTTCATTACGGATGGGTGGCAATAATGATAATTTGAAGATAGCTGTCGATCAATTAGCGGCTATACCGAGATCTTCTGCTTGAGCTATTTTATTTGCAACAAATTAAATTTTTTCATTGACAAATGATTTTTGCTACAGCGAGATGATTATAATTTTTATTAGATATAATGAGTAATATTAAGTAACTCGACTTCTGAATTTTATCGCATCATATTTGTTCGCATTTTGGAAAATTCTTTAATTAATTTATAATTAGGTATTTAATTAAGAAATTTAAATATTTTCTAGAAATGCTGGACAGTTTCTGGTTTCGAATGTATAGTATAGATTAAATTAGAATAATTTCTTCAGTTCTTATCGCTCTGTTGCAGAGAATAATTGCAGTTCAGTATCATTTTTGGATAAAATTAATTTTCCTGATGTGAATTTTGTGTTACCAATAGTGTAAGTAGTAAAGGAAGAAGATGCACTCTATTAACTGAGCAGCCCTGGTAGAAAACTATTACATTCCCATTTTCTTATCAGTACCTAAAGCATCCTTGACAAAAACTCAGAAAATGTTGGCGCTATTCAGAAAAAGTTATAATTCTATTTTAGGAAAAGTTAAAATCCTAAAGTCAGGGAGAACGCCTTATTTGGCAATGAGGTAGAAGGAAAAGATGAGCATATTTATTTTTATGTTATTTTTTAAACTAATTTTCTTTCGTTTATTATTTTCTTTCAAAAAGGCAACAGGATTGAGATACAGGATAGACATTTATTGTGAGAATTAATGCATATTAAATAATTTTACAGTTTACTTTAAATTATCTTTAAAATTTATATATGTAAAATATTTTTTTTTTGAAATGCAAATTATGAAAATAAAACAGATACAGACATTATTTATTTTTATTATGTTGAATATCTTCCGTATAATAAGAAGATATTTATTACGGAATTAAAAATCTAAAGTTATATCCTTTTGTAAAAGAAGTGCTGTGATGGATGAGAATCCTTTTTATTGTATTTATGTTCTCAAATGAGGATCCTTTTTATTATATCTATATTCTCAAGCTTTTTCTTCAGCTTTGAAAAAAATCCTAATGCCTTGTAATTGGAGTTAATTAATGCCAATTAAGCTCTAGATAATATTCTAATTAAAACAGTAGTTCAATGTGATTATGAAAAGGGAAACAAATGCTATTTTAGGAAGCTGAAACAACTTTAATACATTGCGTAGCAAATTACTTAGAATGCAATAACTAAGATTTGAAAAATATATTATTAGTATTTTTTTTTTTACTAATTTTTTTGTTCAGGGTCCGTTCTCGAAAGCCCAATAGTTGGAAATTCTTGCATTTTTTGAATTAACCGAAGTTTTAAAAAATATTACTACTCAATTTAGCTAAAATCAAAAGGAATTTATTATTTATTCTGTTGAAGTAAAATAAATTTATGCGAAATACTTTTAAATATTTTATAATAATTAAGTAAAATTTTGATATGCTTAATATATGAAGGATTTATGAAATATCCTAATAATATATGAAGGATTAATATATGAAGGATATATGAAGGAATAATATATGAAGGATTATGAAATATCCATCCCTAAATATAGGGAGTCCCATCATATGTATGCATTAGACATAATCCTAATTCGATAATTGTTTCTTAATATAAGTGATATTAATTTGGCTTATAATATATTCATTTAATAATGATACAAAATGATTGCAAATTTATACAATAAAAATTGAAATTTTAAACTTTAAAATCTAAAATAAAGTTTCCAAGGAATTTTTTTTAGAATTAAAAATGATATATTATAGATTCAAATGAAAATCAACATACTTTTATTAAAGTGTAGATATTTTTTGCTTTTCAACCACGAACTATGTGAATATTGTTGATGAAACAAAATAAATTATTCGGGGAAGGATTTTTTTCTCCCCATTTAATATGAGACATATTTATACTGAACGACTAGTTGCTATTGTTGTTAGTGCCAAGTTAGTTCGCTGGAATAATGGTTGATAAAAATTTTGATTGAATTCTTTTTGTTTAAGTTGGATTGAATATCTGCTACCTTAATAAAATATTTTAAAACTTCAAATTTCCATAGATATATAACTCTTACTGTATTAAAAGTCTAATACCTTTCTGTGTATTGTGCTATTCATTTCCCTGATTTTTTGCCAATACTTCTATACATCGAATTATATCGCAAGGAATAATAGCAGTATTTAAAATAAAAGCATCTTAATATATTTTTTTTTATCATTTCTTAACTTTGAAATTAAACTTTAGTTATAAATACAACAGAATTTAAAAATTTTTTATTAAAAAAGTTCCTTATACTTCAGCTTATTTTTCAATGTAAAATAAGTCGAATTTTTATATCTTGAGTATCAACATTGGAAAAAAGACACGCTAGAATAATAATATCAATTATAAAGAGATTTGAGATATAATATTTTAAAAATTTGATTAAAATCCATCAAAAAATTGCTCTATAATTCAGTTATATCATTAAAAACTAATGCTTATGTTTTAAAACTGCTCAAAAATTATTTTCGTGCTATAATGTTAATCTTTAATTATTTGAATTCTAATTAAAATTACAAAAAAATCGGCTCTGAGACTCACATTTCCACCCTCCCAAATTATAGTGAGGCAAATGTGACATGTCAAACGTTCAAGCTTGTAGAGAATTTCGTGCTTTCATATGTATATCTTTGAGAAAAGATTAATGAAAACACGAATCTTCACATAAAGATAATTAATAAATATTCTAGAATTAGGATACGGAACTGCTATTAATGAACTGAAATGAAGTGAGCCATCATGTTTATGGGAACTATTCTATGTTTGAAACATATTCAATAGCGAATTCTGGCATTTCACTGCTTTAGGTAGTGCACAATAATGAAATCCCCATTTTTCGACAATTTATTTCCACATTTCTACATATTTTAAATTCAATCAACATGTTTATTATTATTTTTAGCTTTTTATTTCGGTAATTTGCAAAAATTGTTCTTAATTATTTTATTACGATTCGTCATAGAATTCCATTAAGTTTGTATCCAATTTTATTTAATATGAAAGTATTGATAAATACTATAATAACTAAGCGACTAGAATGAAGCATATAAGAACCTAACCAATTATTCTGGGCAAATTGCTAGAACTACCCTTGCAATTCAGAATTTATAGATTTTTTTTTACAAATTACTTTTGGTAACTAGACCAATATTACTTTTTTAAAAATCGACTTTTTTGCGACTATTATTATCCAAGTGTTCGTAAGCAGTTGCCTAGTCAGCTTAATCGGAAATCTGCCATTGATCTTAGGTATTAGTAAGCACCATTCTATATATACAGTTTGGAGAACACATCGAAAGCTAAGTGCTTGAATTTAAATCCAGTTAATTTTTAATCTGGACTATTTGATTATAAGCAAGAAGATGAATGTTATGGGACAGTAAAGGCTTGTACAAAAATAGTAAGGTTTTAACAAAGAAGCAAAATTCGTGATTGCCCAACGTAATCTACGATAGTTATCGATTTTCCCTCTTTTTTTAGCAGTTATTAAATCTCAACTTTCCACCAAATTCCTTCTATATCAATGTCTACATCATCCAACCATTGCAATCTTACACACCTGACGTGCAAAGTGGCGTGAAAATTCACTCTCCCAACCTATCGTGTCCGATCAAACGACATTGAACTTCATTTTCCTTTTTTTCCTCCCACTAACCAATCCGTTCGTTTTTAATTTCGTCTGCCTCGAGAAGAAGGCGCGATCAACAAGCGTGTTCGTTCCATTCGTGAACATAGCGGTCGGCTGACGTCAGCTGTGTATGGACGACGGTCATTACCCACCTTGTTTAGACAGTTCTCGGATCCTTTTTTAGACATCTTTTCCCTCTTATATCCATAGAAATACAATTTGTTGCTTCGTGCCTATCAGAAACAGATGCCTTAGGTTCTATTTGTTGCTGTTGTTTTTAGTCGTCTTTTAAACAGGATTTGTATTTTACTAAGCAGTGAAAGGCAGTATAGGGAAGTGAGAATAAGTTTGACTAAAGGATTTAATGGCTTATATGATGTTTGTGAGAGTCGATGTTTAAAATTCTTGAGATGTTGAGGGTAAATCAATTCTGTTAATTCTTAGGTACTAGTTAACTATTCTCGTAAAAAGGAAATTTTCAATGGGAAATAAGAATATTTTTTTCTTTACCTTTTGAAGTTATTCGAAGAAAATAATTGCAGTGTCTTCCGCCAACCCCAGGATTAAATATTTTTATCTTCTTTTTTTAATAATAAATTTAGCCGTTGAAAGTTTAAGATAGAGAAAGTCAACTGAGAAGTTGTCAATTTAACAGATATTAAATTTCTAGAATGAGAATTTTTAGTCGTTTTTCATCTTTATGTGGCAGTACATTTTCCATTTGCAAACGATTATCGAAGAAATTTGGTAAACATGTATGGTGAAAAATTTCCAGATGCTTATCATTGATATTAGAATATTATTGGACAGATTCTGCGAAATCGGACAAACTATCGATACACGGAAATCTTTCAATTTCATTTCTGAACCAAAAGAAGGACTTATATCTTAAATGTTTGTTAGTGGTAAATTACTACAAAAGAATTGAAAAATTGACCAATATTTGTCTTTGTTTGCTAGAAAGTTTTAAATTTTGATTGGAGAAAAACTATAACTATTAATCCGTGGGATTAAAATCAATATTTACCAGCTACTTGTTTGCGTATGGCGAAATCATGCCAAGGAAATTATTATTTTTTAACAAGAGAATTATATCAGCTTATTTTTTGTGTTTCGATTTCAAGTTGCAAAGTCACATTTAAAAGGAAAATATAGTAATAATACATTACAGTTTAACTTGGGATTCATTAGATGTAATTCTTTCTAATAAAGAATAATGAATAATTCACAGATGGGAAACTCTGAACGAAATCATTTCATAATTTTTATAGTGAAAATAATTACACTCTACAATTCGATATTTGCAACAATTTTTTATAAAAATTTTGGATTTAAATTCATCCATTTATTTTTCATTTTTGGTTTATTATATTTGCCTCCGTAAAAACAGATAGTCAACCTAGATAAACTAAGTAGGCATTTAACATTTACGTGCACATGGTTGAAAAGACAAATATATGTCTTATTGATTGATTCCATACAATATTTGAAACAGATGTATAATTTTTATGTTCATACCACATACAAAATTTCTTCCTTTTAGTTTCTATTTGCAATCGACTTCATGTAAGGACAGACAGACTGATAAAAAAAATCTCAAAAATATTTATATGGTTCCAAAAAGATCTATAAAGAGTAATTCCCTCAAAATCTGGAAATTAAATTTTTTAATGATTGTAATACTTTCAAAATACTTCAAATACTTTTTCGTGTGCAAAAATAAGAACTCAAGTTTTGCAGCGGGAAAAATTTGTTGGTAGTTAAGCTAATAAATGTTCATATTCACCTCAGCGAAATTCTCACAATAAATTTCCTAGTGCGATAAGGCCACATCCAAGTTCCCTCACTAGTTGGTCGTTTAATTATAGATCATGACTAGATATGATCCCAACATTTTTTTTTAAACAGTGACTCTGCCGAATGGATCTAAAAATAAAAAAATTAAAAAAAAATGCAATTCTAGCCTAGACATCGGAAGAGAAGTTTTACATCCCCTTTACAATCACCCTTGATATTTTCCAAGTTTTTCATCATTACCAAGAAATCTGGTCATCAGGCATGTGGTGAATATTTTGCTAATGCAGCGTTCACCAATATCGAATAAAAGCAACAATTACCTACTTAAAAATACATTAAAATTAGTACTTTAGAAACTTTATAATTTCTAATTACTAACTAAAGTTCTGTAAAACAATATTATGGCCGGAGGTTTAATTTGTATTAGAATGAAATATATTTAGGAAAATTTAAATTTGGAGCTCAGCTTTTATTTACTTCTTCATTATCATGTTAATGTTTTATCTAACGATTTAATGCTTGTAAATTTTTATTCATTAGACTTTTTTTTGTCTCATAACAAAAGATTTTTACCATTTTTAATTTAAAAGCTGGAAGACACACACTGGAGAATATTTCATACAGTATTTGCATTGGTGACAAAAATTTTACAAATGCTTTTTATACACGTTTATTTTAACTTTCGTTCAATTTTTTTGCAATCAAATTTTCACTGACTTCCAGAAGTTTCTCACTAGTTTTGAAATTTTGTATACATTAGACTTCCTCGAATCCGACTTTCGTAACTCCGATACTCCCCTTAGTCCGGTACATCCGTTCGAGCATGCTATTGGGTGATGAACCATTCTTTCCTTATAAAACTTGAAACCTTCCCTCTTTTAATACAGGATATTTCTGTTTAATGTGCTATTCAAAACCCTAACATGCTATTTATCTCTTTAACATTTTTTGGCCTCTTTTAATACATGCATAAAAATTATAATTGAATAGTTCATGATGTTTATATGATACTTTTTAATCCGGCTACTCTCCTTAATCCAACAAGTAACCGCTCCCATATGTGTCGGATTAGAGAGATAGTCTATATTACATATTTTAGATAACAATACTCTATTTCATTATTTTCAAGTTTACTTAATAGTTTATCATTTAGTTTAATTAAACACTGTTTAATACGAGTAATGTCTTTAATTATAACTTAATTGTGAGTTTATAAAGTTTAATGATTTAAAGATTCCATAATATTTTGAATAGTGAGTTATAAAGACAAAGTAAAAAAATATATATATATAAAAATACTTTTTTATTATAAACCAAAAATGACTATTTTTTTAAAATGGATTTGTTTGTATTTATAGAATTTTTGGAGGTACGTAAAGTATTTTTTTTTATCATTTGACAATAATTTGAAATGTAATGTGATAGAAATCTGCAATGATGACATATTTTTAATCTTTGGGGGGCAGGTAATGTGTTGCTATTTTATTTTAGCATTGTAACAATTTGACTTAATGTATCATTTAAATCCATACTAATATGAATTGTGGAATAACTTAGACAGTTCTCGAAGGTAGATGATCAAGAAAATTGTGATTATAGCAATGTTTTTTATTCACACGGCATTACTCTCCTTTTATAATATTTAATTTTTTAGAGAAAAAAATATTAAGGTTAAAGAAGTGCATTTTGAAAAATTGCAGCTTCATGAAACGCAATGCTTATTTTGACAAAAAAGCGTCATTCAAAAACAGACCATTATTTCAAAATTGCATGGGAACGAATCGTTACTTATTAGAAACTGGAACACTGGACTTCCAATAAATTGAATCTAGTTATTTCATTTGAAATAATGAATGCATTTTCTCGCTTGTTACGGAAATTTGTAAAATTGTTTCAGTCATCTTCAATATAATTTGATTGTTATCTTAATTATTACCTCAGGCAATTTCGATATAAATACATTAATATAAAAATTAAAGTGCACAAAAACAATAAAGCAATTTTCAGCCGCAGTCAGATGTTGTGTTTCTATTTTTTTATGCCACGTTTTTTATGTGAAGGATGAATAAAAATATTAGAATGAAGTTTTATCTTAGAGCAAATATATACTTTTTTTTATATAATAATAATTTTTCTTTAAAACAAGGAAAGAAAATACTTTTTTAAAGATAGAATTTATTTTGTTTTGATTCCAAATAACATTAGCGATATTAATTGAATAACTATTAATTAATTCTTGACTTTATTGAGACTAATTATCAGTCAATACAATTTTACTTTTTCAAACTTTTTTATACATATTGCCAATCTAAAATTAAAGAAATAATTTATTTAATTTAAAATGCAATACTTTAGAATGAATATGTTTTTATCAGAAAATAAATTCGCAATCTACATACCATTAATGTAAAATATGTTATCAAAATATTTTTGCGAAAACAAGTAGAGAAATTTCAAAAAATTTTGTAACAGACAGATGAAGCAGGCTGAAATTATTATTATTTTTTTAAATATTCCCAAACTTTATCTTTTGATGATTTCTAACCTTTCTTAACTTTGGCTTTTGAGAATGCTAATCATTTTTTTATCATTTTAAAGTCAATAAAAATATCATTTTAATGTAAAAAATAATCAAATTAATTGATTATAAAATTGTAGAAAACGTATTACCCTGGTGTGCTCCATTTCTACGCAAAAAGGATAATTGGCGTTTTTTTAATACTTTGATTATTTTTATATAAAAATCAATCAAGGAATAGGCTGTAGTCAAAAATGGGCTGTATATATTATTTTTAAAGCTTCAAAAAATATTAGAAGTCTATACTTCAATCAAAGTAAAAGATGAGATACAATCTCTGTGAATCAAAAATGATTGAATAACAGCTGAGCTTCATTTGAAAATGTTATTACAACTTTGTAAACCAATTTTAATTTAACTTTCTTAATATGCTGTTGGTCAATTAATACTTCACTAGAGATGGTATACTCGAACGGCATGTGGTTAGATCAGTGGCTGTCAAATCGCAGCTAACACAGAATTATTTTTAAAGGACTTAATTTCAAGAATTGAATACATGTACCAATGGCAATTTAAAACAATAAAACGTTGAAAATTTATTTTCCTGCTTCAATTTTTATTTTTAATCTATTTGTGATTCGTAAAAAGTAATTAAAAATGTTGATTAATTTAAAAGTTTTTAATTGTAAATATTTATATATATTTACACTTTTTTCATCATAGAGGGAATAACGTCTAAATAAATTCCCGATCAAGAAAAAAAAACTCTGCCTTACGTTAAATATATTTCTTTTAAATTAACTTATAATACAAAAGTAGTTAACTATTTATTTAAGAAAGTATGACTATTTTAAAAGCATTAAAAAGAACAATTTTGTCTTTGTACAGTAATTTTGAAATTGTGATATATTTGTCTGTCGATCTAAAATGAAATTATTCAATATTAAAATTTTAAGCAATTACAATATTATTTAAACAATACACTTTTTAAAAAAGTGTTGATATTTTAATGAATCCCTTGAGCATCTTCTAGGATATTTGAAAATATTGTATGAAAAAGAACCTTGCTTGGAATCTGTTAGAAATTGAAATATAGTAAGAATACCAATTAATTAAATGGAATATAAATTAAAGGCAAAATATTTATCTTAAGCTTTTAAATGTGTAATAATTCATATATTTTTTAATAACTGATAACTCTAATTTCATAAAATTTTATATATATTGTGTTTTGATTTCTATATTATTTCCAAAGCTAATTGCTAACAAAAAATAAAAAAAAATATTAAAAATAATTAGAAATAAATTACATTATATATTCCATATAATCAGAATATTTTTGAATGCAGTTAATCTAAATTAAGTCTAGTGTGTTAAATTTTTAATACCTCGCTATCTGATGTTTAGTTATTGAACTAATATTTTTTCAATAATATTTCAACATTTTCGCTATTTATATTAGCAACTAATAATAAAACTAAACTCGATTATGTTGCACAAGAAATGGAAATGTATTTATATAGAAATTCTTGGCCACAGCTTTCATTTTCAATCATTTCCGGTTAAATAATAATTTAAAGTTAAATTACAACATATCTTGTAAATGAATCAGTGCATTTTTTAAAAAATACAACAATAGAAATTAATGATTTGTAAGGCTGTAAAAACGTTATCAGTGCATAAATAAATTATTTTAATTTTTCGATCATCATAATAAAAATATATACATAAATATGGAATCAAAATAGAATTGGGGATGGCTTTAATTAATACGGAGTTCTTGAAGTATAATAAAAATAAAAGCTGATTAATATTTTTACAAAATTATTTTTTTATAAATTCATAATCATTATATGTATAACTTAAAATTTAAATGCAAATTGCGCATTTGATTACAAAAAAAAAAAAAAAAAAAAAAAGCTGGCATCAAACTTCACAAGCACCAAACATTCATTTCAATATTTACACATCCTTTCTGGAAACTAGTTCAACTTGCTTCTAAATATAGCACAAAGATTTCAAAAAAATAGAAACAATTCTCTTCACAATTCTCAACAGGATTAAAACTTTGCTTGTAATTATTTGAGAATTCCGATTACATCTTCTTAACTCTTCAAACTCCCAGCAAGTTTGTTGGAAATAAAACAATGCAGAGTCACGATCTACGATACGCTTCATAGATTATCAGCCTGAAATCGAAAATCCATTATTTCTCTCAAAAAAGATCGTCTCCCAGCCTTAACTAGAACTGGGCATTGGCCTCAATGGAGTCCACGCCTCTATTATTTTCAATTACTTACTACGCTTTCAATTGCGGATCGCGAGAAAATTAGGTTTCGTGTGCTTGGGGACAGGCTTAAAAATTCGTATTCAGTAAAAATCAACAATCTTTTTCTATCGTTTGCTGTTGTTTTGGAAGGAAAATTTGGAGGGAAAATTATTAGGAATTCTAATTTATTGCTGGGAGGTTAACTTGAAATGGAATTGATAAGAATTTTCTCTCAGATTTATTTAAAATCTAGTTCAAAATAAATTTCTTGCTATTGTTCTACATTCACAAAAAAGAAATAGTGTTATTTAAAACACGAATAAATAATTAAAAAGAAAATATCTAGTGGTTAAAGCGATGTTAAATTATTTGTTCTTTTAATTTATTGAATAAAAGAAGATTTGTAATAACTTGAGGGGTCTAAAAATTCTTTATGAAATCATGATGAATGATTTTTAATTAAACTTATATTTATGAAAGTTTCATAGATATTATTATTAAATATATAAATAACAATATTTTCTTTGAATTCTACTTAAGAATTCTATTCTTATTCAGATTTTGTAGAAGTGTCCTTAACCAAAAAATAATTTGGGTAAAAGCTTCTTATAGACAGACCTGTATAGCAATCCAGTGCATGATTGTTTTGTTTAAAATATAAACAACGTTAATAATACGCCTAGAATTTGCCATTTCTTTAAAATATTTAATTTGTTTAATTTTTCTTTTTGCAGTTTTTAAAAAAAAAATTTGTGAAAACTGTAGTAAATATTTAAATATTTTTTTTCAAAATCTATAATAACGTTTTCATCTAGAATCTAAATAAGGTATTTGACAGTAGATATTGTAAGTAATATCATCATGAAAAATGTATAATATCTTGATAAAAAGAACAAATACTGAAATTTCCGACAGTGAATGAATGCAAATTATGATTGAGTCAAAAAATACATTTTTAGATAATATGAATCTAAAACATATAAAAACCATGTTATCATAATATTCTGTTTATAAAGAATTTTATTCATTTGAGAATTATTTGAGTGTTGATTTCAATGGAATAGAAATATTTAAAATGCTGTATACTTAAAAAGCATATCATGACCATTTATAAACAAAATAATATTTCAAG
>JAPMOR010068429.1:723099-743934 GCA_026543865.1 Argiope aurantia | reverse complement strand
TTATTTTCAGAAGTTTCAATTCACATTTCTTTCAAAACAATATGGTAACAGGTCGAAAAGGAAAATGTAAAACATAATATAAAATTCAATGAAAACAACTTCTATATACTTTTATTAGAATAAATATTAAAAACTTACCACTTGTTTTCTCCACGTTTACTCTTTTGTCCCTTAAGTAGTTAAACTTTTAAAAGTTAGCATAATTTTATAACATAATTAATTTAAAAATGAAATTGCTATTTTAAAAAATTGTAATTTTATATCGATTTCTGTTTTTTCAAACCGCAATAATAATTTCAATTTTGAAAATTTTTGTCCTAAAAGATTCTTTCAATTAAAGTATTTAATTCTACACAATCTAAGGAAAATGCAGTTATTAAATTTAATATTTTTATTTTGATGTATAAAAAATTTGCAAACGATCTTACAAGAATTCTGATAATGTG
The DNA here is from genome assembly GCA_026543865.1 of Argiope aurantia. Classification (NCBI taxonomy): domain Eukaryota; kingdom Metazoa; phylum Arthropoda; class Arachnida; order Araneae; family Araneidae; genus Argiope; species Argiope aurantia. The sequence continues at coordinate 743,488 of JAPMOR010068429.1, read as the reverse complement.
GATTAAACAGACTTTAAATAAAAAGGAAAACGATTTTAATCGCAGAAAGTTTTTGTGTAAAATCGAATTTATTATTGATAAATTATGTAATTTTTAAAGTAATAATGCAGTTAAATAAGGTAAAAAAAATATTTTACGTTTGTCGGTAGCAGAATACATTTTTTCTAAAAAATTCTGTTGTTATTTTCCATGAAACTAAATTTTCTAGCACGACTGAAAGTAAACATTACTTCTTTTTATATTAACAAAAGCATGATATTGCTTTAAAAACGATGAAATAATTGATTAATATTATAACTGTTGCAGTTAGAGTTATCTTTGTGCTTACAATATTTTTCGGATTTTCTTCTTCTGATTATTATTTGACTTTTCTGAAAGCAATTCACTGTTTAATGGAAATAAATGCTTAATTTTAAATGATATTTCTTCCAATAAAAATGATTTGTTTTAAAATTACGTTCGAAAATAGAAGAAAGAAAATCCTACTTGTATTTAATAAAATATAGAAACAAATGAAAACAAAACATCTTAGGAAAATGATGGTTGAATTCTTTTAATGGTATGAACTGTTGATATTTAGGCCGATTGTTTTATCAAATAAATCTCGGTTTATCTTTTTTATCTTGGGAAAGACAGATTGAAAGTTATTTTCTCACGAATCTTAACATCAAAAACATCTTCAGATATTTTTAAGAAGAACTTAAGAGGATTAACAGTACTTATTATTAAGGAAATGATTTCATTTAAATTATTTTCTGTTATTTCTAGGTTTTTAATGTAAATGATATACATTTTGAATTATTTTTGGACACTGAGGATTTCTTTTTCTTTGGATGATTTGATATTTATTAATATTTTTATTCTCTTGAATATGAATTTGAATATTAGCATTATATTTGTTAGCGAGTTTTACTATACATGTCGAATATCCATCGAAAATATTGTTCATACTACTTTTTAATAGCAGGAATTGGAAATTGTTTGATCTTCAGGAAAAATTTTGCATCTGATGCATGTTTATATATATGACAATATTTCTTGACTAAATATCCCATAAAAATATTCCTTCGATAGGTAAATTTTAATAAAAAAAAAGACACGGCATTTTTTTAAAAATTTCAATTTTATTGATTTACAAATAGATTCAGAAATTCCATTTTTAGAATATCTGTATTCATTGTATGCTGTTGATTACAAACTGTTGAGGAAACTCAATATTTGGAAAATTATATTTTCATAACCACATTGATAATTAAAGTTTAAAGAAATCCTTTGAATTATTCGTTATTTATTTTCATTCTTTAATAACCTTCTGATATTATTAAAATGTTTAAAAAGTATAATATTAGTAAAAATGAAAAAAAAAAGCATTTCATAAAATTAAAGTATAATATCAGAAACAGTTATAAAGTATAATATTTAGTAAAATCACATAAAAAAACATAAAATAATTAGATATTTAGTTAAATGGTTAGATATTTTTAAGAATATTTAATGATTTATAGGATTCAGTATTTTTCATGGAACATTACAATAATGATTACGATGAAAATTTGCAACTATTTGTTTTAATATCACATAAATAGCAAAATATAAATTATAATGATTTCTATTTACTATCAATAATATATTAAAGAAGAATTTAAACCTACTCTTATCTTATTAAAATGGAATAAAAATAATTTGACAATTCGTAATTTTTTTGAGGTTTTACTAAATGGATCGTTATTTAATGAAGCATGAAATGATTGAAATTGTGATAATCATTTTCAGTACAGGAATTCTATTTAATTACTAGATTCATTTTATGAAAATTGATTTCGTGCATCACAGCATCGAATTTCTTGAGAAACTATCTTGCTCCATTTTATTTTCAAAATTTTCATCTGCTTTATACATTTATATTTAGACCAATGTAAAATACTAGTTATTTCTTAATTATTATCATATATTATGAAATAACCAGTAATATATAATCACATGAACCTTATTATTATTTATATTGAAGCTGGTTATTTTGTATTTTCTAAATTGTTTAAATTTTTTTATTGATTTTTAGTTTTTAAGATTCTTGAACATTTTTTATGGATAGATAATTTCATTTTTGAAAGAGATGTGGTTTTGTTATTTCATAGTGCCTTTTTAGAGCTTCGAAAGATCGTCTATCTAATTTTTCTAAAGAGAACAAATCATGTCTTTCATTTTACTGATAATTTTATCTTTTATTCTTTATTTTTTCTTAATCAAAAGAGGATTAAATCTAAATGTTAGGCATTTGAATTTAAAAGAAAAAAAAACCAATTAATGGCTATTATGAATTTATACTTTAAAGAATATTTTACTATTTGTTCTAATAAAATGTTTTCATTTGAACAAAGATTAAAAAAAGGAACTGATTGTCTTCGCTATTGAGATTCCATATGCCATTTCATAGATTCCAAATATCTTGCAGAAATATATAAAAAGATAAAACTTAATTACGCTTTTATTTGAAAGCAGCTATTCGGATACATCTAAAGACATACAAAATAAAGAATGCTCAGAATGTTGTGATGGAAATAGACGGGGACTATGGTTGAATCCTAAGGGCTACTTCCTTTAGTCTCGATGTCAGTAGAAAGTAGTTGACTCCATACCATTTCTGTATCTACTAGAGTAGCCAAAATCAATAACTATATCATGAGTTTCTCATCTCCAAGTGTGAAGTGCCCCTGGTGGGATTCTACTGTTAGGATAAATAAAATACCAACAGTTTCTGGACTAATTTTATAAAATTTATTAAAAGATAAAATTTTTCATTCATACCTGAATTTCCATTTGTCTCAATAACATTGATTTGCATGACCAATAACGCTTACTGAATCAATTTTGTCAATGAATTCATTTTATTTAAACCGTGTCTTTCCTTTCACCGCCGGCAGTATTTTTTCATTCACAAATAAAAACGATCAAATCACTTAATAGGATTTTAAAACTTTAAATGTAGCTATGAAGAACACTGAACCTCATTTTTGACAAGCAAAACTGGCAACGCTTCGTCGCAGACGAAAATGAATTCATCTGCCAAATCCAATGAAACATTCTCCCTGCAATTTAAGTTCGGCTGAAGAGGGATAATCATAGTAATTCCCTAATACCTTAACCTCTGCAACTTTCTCACAAAGCAAAAGCAAATAAGCTTCGAAAAAGCAGTTATTAGGAATTCGTATTTGGTGCTTTGATCGAAGGAAGACGACAGCATAAGGCGAGAAAAAAGAAATCTGGGTCACTGTCATTGTTCGCGCAATGACGCATAAAAATGGCAATCCTTGTCTTTAAGATGATTCCACCCCTGCTACCGAAAGTATCATCGGTTGAGTAATTTATTCATTTCGGTGTAAAACAGGAGAGAGTGTCTTTTTTTTATTTGGGATTTTTTTTATTTATTTATCTCAACGCTCCTGGCATCGAAAATAGTTTTTATGATGAATTAAGCTTCTTGTTATCTGGCTTTGATATCTTTTAACATATGGCTGTTATGCTTATTTTGTGATATGTTATCCTAGCACATACAATTTGCATAATATTTTTAAATTCAAGGGTATAGTTATAGATTTGTTTTGGATTCTTTTGATTGATATGATGATGAATTGAAATGGAACAAATCGTGTGTTACTTGTTTTTGTCGGATTAACTATATAAGATAAACTGATATTACTATTCCAGAGATTTAAAAAATTTGTAAAATAAAATTTCAAGTATTCAAATTTTTAGTAAGTATAAAGTAGTTATTAAGGTGCATTTTTTATTTCTGAGCAATGCTATCCTGCCATCCAATAGCGATCTAGGCTTAGAATCTTACTGATTGGCCAAGAACAGAAGTAGTTCAAGTAAACCTAGAAGTAAAAAAAGAGATGTATAGATCATTCGTCATGTAAATTTATTCTGCGAATTAGATTACTGCAATTATTTGCTATTGCTGTAACTATTATCACATTCTTTCAGTTCCATCTTTGACATAGAAACGCATCTTAACCATCTGGTTAGCTTAGTGTTCCTACAATGTTTTTCGTGCAGGCCGGTATTATATTTCTGAACAATGTTATCTATCTACCAACAACGACGTAGGCTTAGAGTCTGACTGAACTAACCAAGAACAAAAAAAATTCAAATAAACAAAGAAATTAAAAAAACAGTTAAGAACATTCGTTATTTAAATTTATTTTGCGAATTAGTTTACAGCAATTATTCGCTATTGTTCTAACGATTATCATATTCTTTAAGCCTCCATATTTGACATAGAAATGAATCTTAACTATTTGATAAACGTGGTGTTTTTAACATTTTCTATTCAGGCCGATATTTTGAGACAATGCAAGCCAATATTTTCGTAATGATGAAAAAAAAGCGATATATGATAATTCATTATTACGACGATCTCGTAATGGTGAATACTACTTATTATACTCTTGAAATGGATGATGTTTGATAGCATTTCAATGTATTCTTTTTCAGTTTTCATGTTCAGTTCTCATGTTTGGATAATTTAATTTTTCATATTTTATTTAAATTTAAATCAAGCAGATTTGTTGTATTGCCATTTTGAAACAGCATATTTTTAAATGTGTTAAACACATTGTATAATTCTTCCTTTTTATTTATATAAAAATAAACATATTTTTTTCGCCTTTGTGGAAATGAGGTGGAAAATGAAATCGAGTTTATTTATTTATTGAAAGAAAATTGCATTTAATTTAAAATTATTTTTGGTAACTTTTTTGGAGCTAAAAAAATTAGGAATAAAAAAAATGTTTCTCAAACTTGCAAATATAATCACGTTATAGCAGAAAATTAATAAGAGATGGATCTATCTTCAGAATATGTTTAATATAAATAATGCATACTTTTCAATATAAATGTAATTATATCTTTTAAAATCTAGTGTATCAATATGAAACCATGACTTCCCTGCCCCTTCCAAATATTTGCTGATAGTTTCGTACAAAATATCTTCAGTCAATAGGGAAAAGTTATCATCGTGCATTGTACTACATGTTCGTATTTTATTGTTTCTTTAAAGCGCCATTTCAACAAAAATATAATAATGTTTTTTCATTCCTACAGGAGTTAGAAATGCGGCCGTTATTGCTGTGTTCCATGTTCATCCTCGGATCTTTACTGTCTTTCGCCGCGGCCGATGGGCACGGCTGGGACTACAGACCAATCAAAGTCATTATCAAGGAACATCCCAAACTCATCACTATTCCGCACTACGTGCCTTGGCCCAAGCACGTTCCTGTGCCTAAACACGTGCCAGTTCTCAAACCACTGCCCATAGCAAAACCGGTGCCGGTGCCCAAGATAATTCCAGTCGTGAAGCACGTCCATAAGGTGGTGCACGTGCCTAAAGTGATCCACATCCACAAGTCTGTACCAGTTCCCAAGCCATATCCCATCCCCAAGGTGGTTAAAGTACCAAAGCCTTACCTTGTCCATGTGCCGAAGCACTATCCTGTGCCTAAACCATACCATGTGCCAATCTACGTGAAGATCCCCAAACCCTACCTTGTGCCCGTGCACAAATCAGTGCCGATCCCGGTGCCGAAGCACGTGCCAGTAAAAGTAGAGGTCATCAGGGTGAAGCCTATAGTCATTAAGAAGCCAGTCCCTATTTTGTGAGTATAATAATAGTAGCATTACTCGTTTTTAAAAGCATATTTTTTTTTGTGTGTGATTTTAACAGACAATGTTTCTTTCAGTTGTTGATGCCATAATACATAGTATGCTATGTTCAATTCATTTCATATAATTTTGTAAAGCAAGAACAATTTTTAAAGCATAAAATACTGCTATAGTTACTTAAATTTTATGTGAAGTTTGATTATTACAACAGTTAGTTATAGTTTAAATAATTGACACACGCAATGTTTTTTATTGTGAGACTAAAAGTAAGGTAAATTTCATTCCTTTTTTTTAAATTCAAGATATATAAAACATTTTTCTAAAAATTAATAAAAGTATACCGTATGCTACAAAATAAATGTCAATGCATGCATTTAAAATTCATTAGGATGTGATAGAATCAAAAGCCACGAAAGTGAAAGCAAAATAGAAGCATGAATTCTCCATTTAAAATTAGCATTCTGCCTAGTATATCCCATTGAGTGTCTAAAATTACTTTACTTTCACAATTTCTTGGAGAAAATAAAATACTGTTTGGATTTCTAATATAAAAAACATTGACTAATGAAGTTTGAAATGATCTGAAGTAAGCTCAGAAAGCCGGCATCCTGGCATAGGGGTAGCGCACCTTCCCCGTGATCTGAGTGTCCTGGGTTCGAGTCCCAGTTTTGGGCATGGTTGTTCTATCTGGAAATGTGTGAATATGTCCTCCTGTAAAAAAAGGGGGTTGTGCAAGCGAATGAGTGATGCCTGAGTAGCTAAGTCGTACTCTTGGCCCTAGTTGGCGCTACTATTAAAACAAGAGACGCTCCCCCACCGGCTTAAAATCGCTGTCTTCGTAATAGAGGGCTTGTCCAGTCCATGGCAAGTGCCATAAGAAACAACAACAAGCTCATAAATGAAATAAAATAAAGAGATTGTTAACATTAATGATAGTTATAGAAACAATTTCTCTTGTAATATTTTTAATGTTTTTCGAATCATAAATATTATTTATAACCTGTAAAGTCATGGAATTTTATAAAATAATACATTCTAACTATGAAGTTCATTTCTAAGAAGTGATCATTGCTTATTAAATTATAACTGGTAATGAGTAATGATATGGGAGCCCATATATATTTCATATATGGGGGTCCTCTCGTACCTTCCTCTCATGGCAGTCTTAATGAGAAAGTAGAATTTTGATTTCATCTGTTAAACTTGGTACTTTTTTAAATTATCGTATTCTTATTAATACAGATACATGGATTGAATGATTATCTACCTGTAGGCTGACTTGGTATCTAGAAGTAATTTATTTTGTATGTCTGTTTTTTTAGAAGTCTATTTTTTTAATTATTATAGTATTTTCCCTCTATGTACTTTATAGATAAAAGGCCAAAATGAAAATCAAAAATATTTCTGCTCTAGTGAAAAAAAAAACACTTTTTTTAACCTTCCTGGGAAAAAAAAGTTGAGGCATTTTCGTGCTTTAAATCTGAAAAAACATTTAACATTTTATTGGCAGAAATGAAATAAGGCTATTTTATTAATAATCAACATTGCAGGTCAATTGTCCTCATCTTTTGTTATTAGGTTTCAAATCACCGAAGAAGTGACATTTGAAATTCCACAAAACGTCATGAACAAAGCCGGTAAATTTATTAACTCGAGAAGAAGACTAGTAAAAGCAGACCACATTTTTTTTTTGTCAGACGACCCAACCCAAATGTTTTTCGTTTGACGTTTAGTCTCTTTATTTTCACGCAAGATTGTACGCAACAGCAGCAAAGCAATCTTTCCTATTTTCAAATTTGTGCCCCCATTAAATTTTTTAAATTGCGTGAGACCTTTTCTTGTACGTTAAAAAAAAATCCATTCTTTATCTGTATGCTTGGGATATTGCTCCATAAAATGTCAGGATTTGGCTTTACTTCTTTTTCTGCACTTTCTAAAAAATGAAAAAAAAAAAAAAAAGATAAATTTTGCATTCAAAGGTAATCATGTTGATGATAAAGGTAAACCAAGTAAAAAAAAAGGCAATGCCGTCGCTAAATTTTTTGAAATTGCTATGCTTTAATATGTAATTTGTACAAATGAAAAAATAGTTCAATCTCCTTTTACAACTATATTTTCCCATAAAAAAAAGGGGGGGGGGCGCTGTAGAATTTTCTTAGGCAGACGATATCAGTTTTGCAAAAGTTAATATAAAAAGTAATGTATTTTTGGAATACCAAGCAATGATTATCTAACAACTTCGTAATACTGAATAACTACTGTTAGAAAAAATACAACTTTTTTTTGTATTTATAGTATATCATCAGGTATTATGTGTTATATTTAAGATTTTAGTAATAATATTTTATGAACTGCTTTGGAGAAAAGTTGCAAGGAATATTAGAACAAGATCTGGTTAAATATTTACTATAAAACTTAAAAATTTTGCATTACGGTTTATTATAGTTTGCGGGTATTTTAGATATTTACCTTGTTAAGAAGTGAACATTGTTAGGTCTCTTTTAATGAGAGGATAGTTTTGGTTTAACATTTCTGCACATTTTTGACACGTAAATGATTTATTTCAGATTAATATTTTTTATATCACTTGATAAACTTTATGAGAATATTACTTAATTTATTATAATTCCAAACTTCAAGCATTCACATTTGCACGCAGTAATATAGAAGCAAATGTTTGATTTTGTAAATAATCTAATAACTAATGAACGTAATGAAACATAAAGGTGTCTGATCAACTATATTTGATTAAGTTTTGATGTTGTCATAATATTTTTTTCCTTCACAGACTTGTATTTTTAGAAACTTATTTATTTGGTGTTTAGGAAAAGCAAAGCGGTGGCCTCTTTTAGCTGAGAGGTCCTGGGCAGCTACTAGAAATTCGAGAGTATACACGTCGTTTCAGCAGTGTCCAGGAGAAAAACAACTTTTTTAATATTGCCATTTTTTATTAATAGATAGAAAATTAATAATTTCAAACAAGAATGCATGCAATTTTATTTTAAATGCATTCAGTGTAATATGACCAGTAACGAAAAAAGAGGATTTTTTTTTTAAATAAGTAGTTAACTGGCAGAAAAACGGAATTAGAAAGAAGAAGAACACTTTTTCCTTCTCCTTATGGGATAGAGACATTTAAGAATCAATTTTGTGAATGCCTGTCAGCGTTAATAATAAAGATCGCCCAAGCATTTCAAATGAGAAAAGTTTTTTTCCTTCTCTTCATTTCATTTTTTAAAATTATATTTTTAACTTTCCAAAAAAGCTAAAATTTTATGAAAAATTAAATAATTTGTTTTATATATGCACGTTGTTCTCTTTATCTACATTGATTAATGCTCCATCAAATGATTCTGTTTATCAAAAGGTCGAGGTTGCAAGTTAAAATTTTAGATTTTGAAAAAGTTATTTTTCACAACCTGTAACTGAAAAAATAGTATTCGATCTTGGAAGTTCTATGATTGGACGTTTTTGGTGATGAGTAAATGTATATTCTTGCTCTATTCTTGAACAATTTTTAAAATAAAGCAATTAAATCCCAATGAAATGCTATTGTATAAAAAAAGATAAAATTTGTCCAAGACATTTGTTCATTATCTTTTTTTTTTCTTAAGACCAGAGATTCCTTTTCAACAAAATTTTTGAAAGATTTAAAAAAAATCAAAGGGTTCAATATTCAGAGATTATAGATTATAAATGATAGCCTTTTGAGAAAATACAGCGTCTGTTCCTTGTAATTTTGAATCTTGCCAGATAACGAGTACTGTTAATTTGAAAGACAGCTTCTTTTTTATGTTTTTCTAACTTGAATTTAATGGAAAATGGTTTGAAAAAGGTATTCCATGTCTGCAACTTCAGTACTCATGATGACTTACATAATTATTTCACATGAATCGACTATGTTCCTTATGAATCATATATTCACCTATGTTCCATACAAGAGGAATATATGATTAAGATGTAAAAAAGAAAATGAAATTAGTTTCAAGATATTGAGTTTCTAGATTTATTGACTAATGTGATTCAGTTATCAGTCACAATTATTGCTGCAGGAAATAGCGACGTTTTACTTGAATAAAAAATATCACTGAAGCAAATACATATAATCTAATATAATGCTAAAACAATCAAAACATATCTGAAGATAAAACTTTTCAGAGCCTTTTTCTTATAAAATGAATATAATTGAATTCTAAAACATGAATATACAATACTATTCGCTCGAATGTGTAACTTTTTCTCATTATGTTATTCTATTTCAAAATGGAAATTATGTACTGCAAAGGAAGGAATTCAGAAGAGTAAATTGGGAGTAAACAGAATAAAAGGATAACGGCGTGACTTTTTTGCAACCAATTTATTAAACTATACTGATTACTTATAAAAATATCCATTTTGATTACATTTATATTTTCAGAATACAATTACATAGAATTTGTTGGAAAGAACCAGTGACTGTAAATATATATATATAATAGAAACATATTGTTAGTCAAATGCTCCAACAAAAAATACAAAATAAGAACACAAATTTATATCTATTACAATACATTCATTCATTCATTTTGAATATGTTTCTAGACAAATATTTATAAATTATTTACGCAAGCAGCTCGTTTTTCTTCTAAAAAAATTAAGCATCTTTAACCAAACGCGAGTGAGTGATTTTACCATTTTACTTTATTTCTTGTACCATCCAATAAAAGACCATTCTTTCATCAAACCGAAAAAACACTTAGCTTCTTATTAAACTGAGCGCCAGAGGTCAGATACAATAGGGCAAAAGATGGATCAAAAGGCATGCTTTTGATTAATGCTGAAAGAATATGTGGAACAAGCTGGAGGATTCGTTGTAGCATGCCGCATCCATTAACTTGAGAAGGAACTCAAGCGACAAAGGTCCTTCGCCTCACTTGCAACAAAAGAACCTACTAGTATATTAACCTCGTGTGTATGACGATGCCATTTTCGAGGCAAAAAAATAGCTCCTACAAGAAATTGAGTCGACAGTTTTGCAAGTCACGTGATTTGCATGTCACGTGAAATAATCGACTGGAACCGAAGATATGTCAGACTGGGGTAGTATGTTAGTAGAATCTAACAACACTAAATGATTCATTATTTACAGTATAGAACGGTTTGAGACAAATACATTTGTTCGTGTGTTAATATTAGCAATACGAAATTCTTGTCGTTCATTCATTACCAGACTCAATAATTTGATTCATCAAGCCAAAACGTTTTCAGCAAAGATGATAATTGTTCCTGAACGAAATCAATAAGTGTAATTCCACACATTATCAAAAAATGTGAGCTTTTAAATAATCAAAGTGAACAGTAGCCTTTTGGTTAGATAGCAATGAAACTAAAAATTGTTTTAAATTTTGATAATAGAACTAATAATTAATTCCAACCTGTCAGCAGGGACTCTGCCATCCTGATTGTTAAGAATCTAGTAATTAAAGAACCAAATAATGATTACTCACCAATAACTATGGATATTATTTTGTTTTTCTCAATAAAACTAGTTTTCAATTAAATGTACCGAATGGCTTTGTTCAGACAGAGAATATGGCAAATATACTCAATATTAAAGGCTGTTGAAAAGTATTTCAAACTGTAAAAAATATATCTTTTTATATCACAAAATTATCATCATATATATATATTTAAAAAAATTCTCCTCTAAAATATCATTTAATGCATATGCAGCATAAGGTCACCCATATGTGGAATATTATTAAAATAAGTAGTTAAAATAATGTTTTATGTTGAATTCGAGGCAATTTGGGGGAAATGTTATGTAAAACCAAAATCAGAAGAAGAGGATGACATACCTGATCTGATGCTCCTCTCTCTCCGAAATTCCACACTACAACAGTAAGATGACATTCGTCAGATGCTCCAGGTTCATACACATTGTGAAATAGAATTTTGAGCTTTTAATCGTCACGTCTTGAAATCGAGCCTGTATATAAATACGTTTTTCATTTTTGATATATTTGTACAATAGCTCAGAAGTATGCAGTATTATTCATTGCAAGGCTGTGCTTATTTCTAGAGTTTAGAAGGTTTCAAAATTTTCAATCAAAGCTATTCTAAAGATAACAAGAGAATAATTTTTTAAACCGCTGAATTTATGACGCATTTGTGAAAATTGATACGATATATGATATAATACTATTTTGATTGAAACTAATCATTACGAAACATCCTATATTAATTATAAAAAACTCCGATCCTGCATTGTTTATGAAGATTTGAGGAATAATTTCAGATGCAGATATTAATTACTTTGAATATAATTAAAAATTTGTGTTATTATTATTGTAGTGACCAAATATCTGAAATTAATGGGCACAATGACATAGAGTCGAGAGTAAAAACTTCTTGTGGATGTTTTCTTATGGATGGTACCATTTAGTTTAAATGGTACCATTGTAGAAAAAATGTTGTGCGTTTACGCCCTATTTTAAAGCCAATAAATAAAAAAAAATTGAAGGAATAATATATAATATGTTCTAGTCGACATTATATGAAGTTATTGGTAATAAAAAAATCATCATGTCATTGACAAAACATACTTTCGGAATATCATTAAGTTTTTCCCAGGTTGACAATGCCCTATACTATTTTGAAATCCGGAAATGTTGATTATTTTAACAGAACCTGAATTTTAGCCATGCTCAAAATGTTTGCACGCATTTAAAGTTCTTTAAGCCGAACTAATGCTAAATCAAATCAAATTCGATTTGACAAAGTGATTCAGTGCATTTCAAAAATTGAGAAAGAAAACTCAAAAGTCATTCAAAATCTGAAACAACATGGTTTGAGAACAAATGCTTCTAATCTACTCGTAAGATTTAGAAAAGAAAACAATTTTAGAATGTGTTTCAACTGAGCTCAATCCTTTTCTCTAAATGTTTGCTCCAACTTTCTACCTTTCTTGGAGATTTAGCAAGGAAAACAATTTAGACGATGTAGCGACTGAGACCAATCCTTTCCTTTAAGCAATTTTTACAAGAATTTGCTACTTTTCTCTAGATTATAATCCTTCAAAAAGGAAAGAATAGTCAGATCATCAATAGTCAAATATTATCGTACATTACCTCTTTTATTATGCTTATGCCATGCGTATAAGGAAAAACGAGATAAATGAATACTTCTAACATAATATTTTCAACATCCATGAATAATTTCAATACGATGTCAAAATCGAATCAGAAAATCATTAGAGATGTTTTCGCTGGAAGTTTGAAGCAAACTATGCATGAAGAATGGATAATTCGCACAACATGTGTCTGAATTTTTATGAATTGGGATATTACGGGAGAAACTCGAAACTGTATGTTGATTCCTTGAATATTCATGATGAGTGCTCTGGTCAAAGTCGCCGCAGCGTTCTACTTGGGTGATCGTGGGACCTAATTTTCAGCTCTGATTGCTTTGCTATTACAGAAGATGACCATCAGAACGATCTTTCACTGTCACCGTCAAAGAATGAAGAATACACGCCCGAAAGACACGAACACGCGGTAATGGTAGATATTGAATTATTGACAAACTTGAACCTGTCAAGAAGGAAAAAAACTTATTCAAAGAAACTTGTAAATTTAGAAATCTATAAAAATAGCATATTTTAGCAAGGCTAAATGAATTTCATAAACGACAAAGTTTTCTACATTTGAGTTCAATTATGTTTTTTAATTACTTTTCTCATTTTAAATTGTTAACAAATTGGAATTATTTAATAGGTATGAGCTAACTCAATTATGTTTTTTAATTACTTTTCTCATTTTAAATAGTTAACAAATTGGAATTATTTAATAGGTATGAGCTAACTCATAAAAATCTATAAATTTATGAATCTGATTTCATCTAATTTATGAAATGGATTTTTAAAAACAGAAGTGTCAGTTCGAAACCATTGTAAATTTATCATTACTATTACAGGGCTTTTGATGGTCATGAAATATTTTACGTTTATTCAAAAAAAAAAAAAAGAACTATCAGAAATAAGCAAACTTCAAAATTTTAATGACAAAAAATAATTTAAAGTTTAAAACGCAATTGTGAATTTCTGAATTTAATTTGTGGATATAAAAATGACTATAAATAGTTTAATTTACAAATTTAATCAATAAATAAACCAATAAAGAATGTTGAAATATAGCAGAATTTTTTATGCGTTGGTAAATTGAAAGAACTAATTCAAAAAGTTATTAATTTAATGTTACAACTAAAAGAGGTAAGATGGAAGAATGAGAAGACAGTGGGTGAATTAGGTATCCTTCCCGTAGAAAAATCTGGCAATTTTTATTAATTTTTGCAGCTTTTTTTTATTATAAAGTTGAGTTCAATGAAGTTGAATTTAAAGGAGTATGTATGATATAGCTTTTGATAGTTTCATATTCATTGAAATGGGCAATAAAAATGCACAAATACAACAAAATTCACAAAATTAAGAACTGTCCAATTAATCTTCAAGAAACAAGCTACTAATTCTCAATGTAGTTTACTGCCACTTTTGGATTTATGTGGAAAAAACATTATATAAAATTGTTTAAAAAAATTGCAAGCATTATGTGATAAAAATTAGTTTACTTTTTTCCCCTGAAGAATTATTATTTTAATTATTATCCTGGTAATATTTTACAAGATAGCATCATTTAATCTGTTGTCAAAAGTTGCTGAATACAACAGAAAAGTTTTATCTTCAAAACGGTTTGTTTTAGAATTAAAAAAAATCATACATTGTATATTGCATTACTTTTCAAACTGGTAACAGCATTTATTCTTAAGCTTTTACACATTATTATCTGCATCCTTTCTTTATTTTCAGGTACCACGAAAAGAAGCACCACGACGAATGGTAAAAGAACACATGAAGGCTTAGTTTAGAAAAGTATTCTAATCCATCCACACTTTGAAAAGACTTTTGATTTGTTTTTGAAGAAAAGTGCTATAAAGACAAAAAAGTCTTTTCATCGTTGGGTTAAAAAGCAGGAGCTTTGGCTCTTAGCTGTATCCGTATCCGTGCAGGGTGCGGATTGTATATAATGTATCTCGCCACAATGTGTGCGATCAGTTACTACTTATGTATATCATGTGTATTTTTTTTTGCAAATACAAACTAGCCATTTATTATCGAATGCTTTCACAAGGATAGCTTTCATTTTATTTTTTTTCTCTCATAAGTTTCACTTCAACATATCAGGAATTACGAATTAGCTTTAGATTTTCATTTCGATTCCAACAGTTACTAACAATTTGAGGGCTACGTCTGCTTTAAAAAGTATGGGAACATAAAAAGAAAGAAAAACGCTCTCAAAATGTAATTTTTAGAATCAAGGTAATGAAAGGCATACTCGTATAGCAAAGGAAATATTATTGCAAATAAATGCAACTTAACACATCTAAATAATTTTGATATATAAAAAATTCTAGAAAAACGAAAAAAAAAAAAAAAACTAAAAATGGAATTCTTAGTTATCGAATTTATAGTAATAAAAAGTACTTTCTGTTAATAAAAGATAAAAACTATTTAAAATCAACGTTTAAATAACGTCAAAATTGTTTTCAGATTGGTGATTTAAAATCAATAAATTGTTTAGGCGAATTGAAAGAATTAAGTAAATTAAGAATTAAGAAAGAATTAAGTAAGTAAAAGTTAGAATAAAAGACCGATCCATTATCTGTCATTTCCGGTAATCATATTTGCATAAATTTATCATAATTTTAAAAATACAAGCGAAAATTGAATCATTGTTAGTCATTACAAATCGATAAGAAAACTGCGTGTAAGCTACGAATCTCAAATATTCTATGAGTCTTAGTGAAGTCAATACCTATCAGATTCCCAAAATGGAAAGTATTATTAGGTTAGATAGTAGAAAAATGAGACAAGAAAGTTAAACGTTAAAATTAATATAAGAATTTGATGAAAAACATGTAGCATTCATAAACGCTAAAGGAATAAGCAAAAAGTAATGCGCAATTAGTTTTGGAATTATCTATCATAATATAAAGTATTTAAATTATTCGTTTTATTAAACATTATTAGTATTAATTGAATTATTAATTTTAGAGACAAAATCCTTAATTTTTTTTTTGCACAAATGTTTCGCTTTCAAAATATTTCATTTGTTGTTATTTTAAAAAATTGGCAGATACAAATTTTAAAAATAAACGCCAGAAAAAGAAAGAAAAAAAAACTTTTAAACGTTTAAATAGAAAAAAAAATCGAATAATTCATCAAATTAAAAAAAAAAAATTTAAATAAAAAAAAACTAAAAATCAATTAAATGCCTTTCATGCTTTATTAAATGTAAGTAATAATTTAAAATTAATTATAGAGTTGATAATCTTAGAAATTTATATGATAAAAAATATGTAATAACAATCATATCCAGTAATTTATGATTAAGCATTAAAATTTAGCTTCAAAGGGGAATTTTGCAATGATTAATTTTTACTTTATGTTTATTGAATATGATATTAAGATAAATAATTCAGAATGCTGTTGTTAATGAAATGGGAAAGAAAACTGTAATCTTAAAATTGAATATGACTTCTTTTTTGTGTTTCTTTTTTGGTGCTTGTTTGATTTTAATTTGATGTAAGTTTATTGTCGATTTGTAAAAAAATGTAGATTCTTATCATGCATACCTTTTATGTTGACTCTGTAAAAAGGACATTTGAATCAGCTCAGGTTACTGTTATTTAATATCAGAAATACAAAAATAACATTCAACAAAAAAAGTCGGTATCAAACAGTTTTCACATTAAAAATTTAATAAAAACATTTTACAACAACAAAAAAATATATATTTCGCTCTGTATACAGGGACTATGAAAAAAAGAAATCATTTATGGTAAAAGCAAACAATAAATAGAGCAGATGATCCTAGTAGATTATAATTTTAAATTGTAAATTCAGTTCATTCTAACATGATCTGTAAATTATTGATAGAAAATAAAGTTTTAAATAATTGATTCATGAGTATTTTTATAATTGCAACAATCTACTTTAAAGAAATTACAAGATATTTTGTTTATATAAAGCTCTATTATACTAAAATGTATAAACTTCCTATGTTTTAAATTTTTTTATTAATAAATAATTCAGTTATAGACAAATGAAAATAAGAAAATTGTAAGATCAGAAGGACATAATCTAAAAATGTGTGAAATTTTTTAAAAATAATAATGCGCCTATATTTTAATGGAAAATGTAACTTAAAAATGACTGTGTATTATCATGTTATGTTTTTAGGCTAGTGGTGTATATCTTTTGTAAATAGTTTTCATTTTCAATAAATTTTTTGAAAAAAGAAAGTTTTTTTTTCTGTTCTTATTTTTCAGACATGGTTTTACTCAAACACGTTTTACTCAAGTCACCTGAATAAGCATAAGAATTTTTTTTATTAAATAAGAAAATGATCTTTCCTCAAAATTTTCTTTGCAATATCTGTTACACTTTTATCATACAATTAAAACAGTATGAATAAAGCATTTATTTATGTAATATATTCAAATCTGAGATATCAGCATTACAATTTATTGAAGCAGTTTCAAGTAAATTTAACAAGCAAAAAAGTTAGAAATAAATACATTTGTTTTATGAAAAAACAAATCTTTAACCTCAAGTTAGATTGAATATCAAGATATCCTTTTGATGATAAAAAAGGAAGCTGAACTTTTAATCATTTCCAAATAAAACTTGTCATCCTTCAGAAGGTGTTTGGCCGCTGGTGTGGTGTGGAGGGGGGGGGGGGTCCAGCTCAGATGTCGTCCTCGTCATCTGACCGCGGTTCAAAATTACGAGGTCCGTCCCAAAATAGCCCTAGTGTTGCTTCAAAACGGGATCTTAATATAACTAAACTAAACCGAAGGTGTTTGATTTTATACATTCTGTCATTTCTCACCATCAATGAAAATGATCGTTACATATATAATTACACAGACAGTGGGAGTGGTCTCTTAGAAGCTATCTCGCATATTCTCTAATAAAAGTATTACCCTCTCCCCGCAAAAACTGTGAATCCCGGGCAAGGCCACGAACGCCAAGACTGACAGTTTTTTGTTTTTTAAAATTTCACACATGAGAGCATTGTGCTTCTTCGTATAGGGCAGAAATTCGAATGAACCAATTTTTTTTGTAACCAAAATTTGACAGAAAACTACGGTTTGGGAAATAGAGAAAGATACCGAATGTTATTTATCCGAGTCGTTTTGTTTTTCGGTTAATATGTTCTCATGTATGCGAATGAACAAGCCGCCAGAGGATCAATTCTTTTATAGATTTGGTTGAAAATTCTATAAAGATCTACATTTAAAAGTGTGTATTGAATTTTATTTATCTGAATTTCTATGTTTTTAGGTTATCGTGCTTACATGTAGGCGAAAGTACAGATCGGTAGATCAACACCCCTTTAATAGATTGATTCAAAATTTGGAGCAGATCTAAAATTTTGATAGCAAATATGTATACCAAATTTTATCCATCAAACTCTTTACGCTCTGTAACTATTATGTTCACTTATTATTAATTAGCCAGACAGACAAATGTCTTGTGTTTAAGTTGATTTGAAAATTTGGTAGAAATGTACTAATCATGGTTCAAAGACCACATGCATTTTTATTCATCTTCTTTAAATGGCTTTTGAGTTTTTATGTTTATAGACAGTCTTTTAAAGTCTTTGGTCATTACTCCAAAAATCAGGGGGAATCGGAAAAGTGGAAATTCGTTGAAATCTTAGGTTCTCGATTATAATACTTTCTTTTTATAGCTTTGTATTAAAAGAAAGCAAATGGACAAAAGAGCATAATTATCTTCAGTATGATTGTAGCCCCCCCCCCCCCCATCAAGGATGCGAGGGACTTGACATAATAAGATCTTGAAAATAGTTCATCCTGCCTATTCGAAAAAGAAACCAAACCTAATTCTAAAATATTTGACAAAAAAAGAAAGAAAATCTTTTTTCGACCAACAGAGTGCTTTTCCATTGGCTTATTCATATACTCAAACAATAGACTGATTTCGTGTTGAGTTTTATTATATATAAAGGAAAAGTCCACGCGTACATCTTTCCTTTAATAAGTTTATTAAAAAATCAAATCTCAAAATTATCAAATAAAAATTAGACACAAATGTACAATTTAGGTGCAACACACAAAACACATATAAAATTTATACAGTCTAACTTGCGCCATTTTTGAGATGTCGAATTTTAAAAAAAATCCAACTGATTTCCAAAATTTATCCATAAAGTAATTATGAAATTATCTTTTGTGCTTTATATTCTCCTCTTAATGTGAGATACTCCGCTTCAGATGACCGATACCTATGACAAATTTGCATTTTTTTGAGAACATGGTATACTTTAGATCCGAAGCTAAGTTAATATTGATTGTTGGTGCACAGATTGGGCGCAAGTGTGGTGTAAAATGTTTTAAAGGAATTGCAGATTCCTTTGCAATTAATTGTTACCACATGAAAATTACGGTGATCAGTTTAGTTATTATCAGTTCAAAATTACGTTGTAGGAGAGAGTGGGAGAATTTCACAACCTAAGGGAGTTTGTAATAATAAATATAAGATTGATTTTTCAAAGATGAATTTTCAATACTCTTTTAGTGCAACCATTAAATGCGAGGTGAAAGAAATTCTTTTTTGTCGAACCAATTTTATGAATTTTGTTCAATTTTATGAAAAGTATCTTTGTCCGGTATTACCCTCTACGGCATGTAGCTTAGAGTTCAAGTGTTTTAAATTAGAAGTGAAAACACTGTTTCTCATGCACTCTATAAGCCTAAATGTAAATATGAATCCATTTTGATTAAAAATTCGCATATTTTGCTGATATTAAGAACACATTATTAAAATGAAGAACAATATCATACAAAATTAAAATATCAAAGTTAAAATTCACACAGCTTTCTCAGCTGCAATAAATAATCTTTCCAATTTCCATCAGAGCAAATTAATTAATTTAACTCATTACTAATTTTCAAAACATAGATTTCTGCAGCATTGAAAGCATAAACCTCTATGATGTTATTTCTAGTTTAACAAGGTTCAGTGTTTTTTTGTTCTTATTTGCCAAAATACTTTAGTAAGCTTTAGCATAATTGTTATTCAGTTTCTTGTAAATTGTATATCTGTTTTTCAATTAATTTTCAAAAAAAAACAACTTCTTATTTTAAAAATAGTTTTTGACTTCCTTCTTTCTTAAATCAGATGCATGGCTTATGATTGTCAATTTGAACTTTTTAGAGTGATGTATATTCCTCATGAAAAAATCCTTTTTCAATATATCCCATATAATTTCAAGACATTTATAAAATTTACAAAATATTCATTAAGTGTTTTTGGTTTTGAATAATACAGTTAATCCATTTCCATGCTACATGGAATTACCTCATTCTAAATTTATATTCTCAATTCATCACATTTTAGTTACAGATGGATAAATTGACTAAAAAGACGGGTTGCTCTAATAGAAAATGCCAAGTCTAGCCATATTAGCAGATACAAGTTGTTTTTATTGCTTTGTAAAATAATTTTATCTTAAAAACTAGAGATCCAAAATTGCAAGCAAAATTTCGATTTCTTTCAATATCCGATAATCCTCCAATAAAAATTAGAAATCAGAATTTGAGAATGATTCTTCTTACACATAAACCTTCCAGGTCCATTTCCCGCGCTTTTTCAACCGGAAATAAC
>JAPMOR010068429.1:693369-714464 GCA_026543865.1 Argiope aurantia | reverse complement strand
ATCTTCTGCTTTTATACTAGAAGGGAAAGTTCCAGAATACTCTTCTGGAGACAGTAAGAAAAGTCCCGAACACTTGTCTGGCAAACTGAAGAAATGTCCAGTATCATCTGGAACATGAAATAGAGGAATTAAATATCTACACAAACTGTGAATCGCATTGTCTCTAGCGGGACTCGAACTTGCGATCTCTTGGTTATGAGAACAGGGTTATGACCAATTGGTCATGGAGAGTCGACTACCTCTTTTCAATGCGGCAATATGAAAAATACATTTTTGATATTATGTTTGTCCATCTTTGAGCGCAATATATCAAAATATTTCTAGGAAATTATGAAAGAAATCCACTCTTAGGAAGTCTTCGTATTCGGTTTTCCATGTACACATGAATACGGGAACCACAAAACGTAGATAGCTAGATGGATGTATTTTGGTAAAGAGATTTAGCAATTAATATTT
The DNA here is from genome assembly GCA_026543865.1 of Argiope aurantia. NCBI lineage: Eukaryota > Metazoa > Arthropoda > Arachnida > Araneae > Araneidae > Argiope > Argiope aurantia. Next base: position 714,008 of record JAPMOR010068429.1, on the reverse strand, counting down.
ATATAATCATCAAAGTTTATAGCAAATAAGTTTGAATGCCTGTCGGTCTGTCAAGTTCTTTTGAAAACCAACTTGAGTGGTCATCCTGAAGTATTTTCACATACTCTCGGATTATCTGTGTGCATGTAAACACATTAACTCAAAGACTTAGATAAAGTAAATTTTCTATGTGATCTTGTTAATAAAGCTTTGATTTCAATCTATCGATAAAAAATGACAAGCTGTGATTACAATCCATCGATAAAAATATTACTAAAGCTTTGATTTCAATCGATCGATAAAAAAATTACTAAAGCTTTGATTTCAATCGGTCGATGAAAGAATTACTAAAGCTTTGATTTCAATCGATCGATAAAAAATGACTAAAGCTGTGATTTCAATCGATCGATAAAAAAATGACTAAAGCTTTGACTTCAATCTATCGATAAAAATATTATTAAAGCTTTGATTTCTATCGATCTATAAAAGAATTACCAAAGCTTTGATTTCAATCGATCGATAAAAAAATTACTAAAGCTTTGATTTCAATCGATCGATAAAAGAATTACTAAAGCTTTGATTTCAATCCATCGATAAAAATATTACTGTAGCTTTGTTTTCAATCGATGGATAAAAAAAATTACTAAAGCTTTGATTTCAATCGATCGATAAAAATATTACTTAAGCTTTGACTTCAATCGATCGATAAAAAAATATCTCCGTAGTGCATATTCGTTTTTCGTCACTATTCTTTAAAGTATAAAGCACACATGCACGGAACTCCAAAAATAAATCTTTAAATATTCATGGTCTTCACGTCCTTGCCCTCGGTCCACAAATTTATGCAAGGGAGGGGGGGGAGGAGGAGGGGGATAACTCTGCTATTAAAGAGCGTGTGAGTATATTTCGGTATGACCACTACCGCTGGCTTCCAACAGAACTCGATCAGAAACAAAAAGAAGATACTTCATTAATTCAAATTGCAAAGTAGGGCTTCCTGATTATCCAACAAACCAATCAAAAAAACTTCTGACCCTCATGTCCAGCGTGTTCTGGATATTTTTCCTGTTTACCGTGAATGATTTAATTTCCTTCTAAAAGAACATGAACGACCAAGGCGTGTTCCTCTTCAAAGGGCGAAACGAAATGTGTGTTCTATGCCGTAATCAGTGAGTCCAGTAGAAAGTGAACTATATTACTTGCTTCGAATCATTAGACGAATTCTTTACGATCGAAGCCTTTCCTCCTCCTCTAAGCCTTCCTCGTACATTTTATTTTTTTACATTCTTTGAATTGCAAAGCAACCCTTAAGATCGAAAGTGTGCTATTGTGGACTTAATGAAAGACGCTTGAGAGCGTTTAGCTCGAAGCTGAGAGGCTGGTATAGAAAGTCCATAAAAGAGTGACTAGAGGCGTTAATTCGAAATAGTGCAAATTAAAAGGACGATGCCGTCCATGCTGATCGTTAAATCACCACCTGTTTGAAGATGGGGTTAGAAGTATCCGTAAATTAGTGCCAGAAATATGAAAATGTATTTAATTATTTTCTGAAAATTAGGTTAACTTTGTTTAATTTTCCTTCTCTATAAAGATTTGACCTTTAACTTGAAATAAATTTTCGGAAAGTTTCGTTTAATTCTGAATTAATTGAAGCATAATAAGTGAATGTGAATTAAAAAATATATTTTAGAATAATATTGATTTAATACGCCATGAAATAAAATTCAGATATAAAGTGAAATTTAGAATTCTTTACGGATTTTTCAAAAATCACGTTAAGGGAAAAAATAATCATTAATTAAGTAAGACAACCATACATTCGTTTTTGTTTCTATCTCTACCCCTACTAACAACAAAGAAAAATGTATGTGTGTATATGTGTGTGTAATGGCCTTCCATACGGTGAATCTCTTGATTCAGTTACCAAATTTGATAAAAAATATACCTTGGAAGAAAAAAATATTTAATTAACTTTTCAAATACAAATTGAATAAAAATTAATAAAATTATATGTTTCCCATTCAAAGCTTATCAAAATATTATTACAACCAGTTTCCTCAAAACTTTCTCGCAGCCTCTCTAATAAATTTATCATGCTAGAGAGCGCCTTGCATGCCATTGGCGTACAATAGATTCGAAATATTACCCTTTATCATGAATTTAGCCTTTTTATCCTTGCCAGATTTTTGGCTATTATTTCCCGGTATGCGTTAATAACATCCAAAAATCGAATTTGTGCTTTAGACACGTTTTTCTCAACTGATTGAAACAAATATTTCACACAAAACTGCACTTGTAGTCACAAAATCTCAAACTAAACGATATATTTGTCACTGCGTTTTTAAATTATCGCTTTTACATGTTTATGAAGCTACAGAGCGATAGACAGTCAACCGTTTGTTGGATTTAGCTCAACATTTGACAGGTGTCTGAACTATAGATGTTAAATCTGTCTACGGTATTTCATCTATCTAACTCTCTTCAATTTGTAATTATCGTGTTATTAATTTATATTCGAACGAAAAGACAGACAGATTTTCTTTGAAGGTTTTTTTTTTTTTGAAATTTGATAAAAAATCCACAAATTTGGTATAAAGACCGTATACAAAATTTCAATCGTCTAGCTCTAAGCCTTTTTGAGTTATCTTTGTCACAGACAGGTAGACAAACTAACAGACAGTTTTCAAAAATATGTTTTTCGAACTCTGGGAAGTTTAAAATGTGGAGATTCGTCAAAATCTAGAGTCAGATGTTTGTTTTTTGAAGATTACTATACTTTCTTTATACTACGTATACGAGAATACGAGAAAGTAAAAAACAAACAACAACAACAAAAAAAACCCAGTTTCTTGCAATATTTAAAGTTCACAAAAAAATTAACTTTCCAATGATGCCATTTTAATTGACATGCAGTTTTTCCTGAATTTTTTTGCAACTTTTTTTGGGTGTATTTTTTCTTTTTTGTATAGTTTACAACAATTCATGTCATTGTTGTTAAGAAATTCAGACTGTAATCAAATATTTTATCTTTCAATTTTTAATAATTTTTTCGTTATGGAAAATGAATGAAAGATTCTGCTTATAATTTACGAAGTTTCTACAGGAATAATGCTGCCGTTACAAAAAAAAAAAAAAAAAAAAAATAACATTACAATATCGCGGAAAATAACATGCGTGTCTTGACCCAGAAATTTATGATTTTTAGAGCACGATGTTGTCAGGGTTCTTGATTTCATTAAGAAAGTTCATTTATACAATAAACAAAAACAAGTCGAAGCTTATTAAAATATAACTCTATTAATTTACAGCACAACTTAATATTGTTTGCAAAACATATCGTTAAAATCTTTTGTTAAAAAAATCATAGTTTTGAATATCAAGTTAAGCAGATAGCATATATAATTGAAAATAAACACAACCAGAAGAGACTTTTAATCTTTATTTTCATCTCTGTATCGACATTTATAACTACTCTGTTTATATCTCAACCTCTGTTTTTATCTCTATCTCTACTAATAATAGAAATGAATCTGTGTATTTGTATGTTGGCGTTCTACAGACTAGATTTTCTGATTTAGAATCGCCAAATTTGGAGCATACATACTTTTGAGGATGGGGATGAACATTTCTGAGAAGTGTTTTGGAGATTTCAGTTAATATAAAATTTAATGATTTTTTTTTTTGCGTTTTTAGATTATATAATTCGAAATGATTATTATGAAAAATAAATATTACACTATTGTTTAATTTAAAAATTGTCTTTTCGACGAGAACAATCAAGTTTGGCATTTCTTTCCAGATTTTTTTCTTTTTTTTTGCATTTATTTACATGCAAATAGATTTTATTGTTGTTATTTGATTCTATAAGCAGATTTTTATGTCGTAATAAAACAAATTAAAAATTTATTTATTTAAGAATAACTTGTCCAGGTAGATATGAATATTAAGTTAAATATATTTGATTGGAGTAGCCATAATTTTTAGGCGTACTAGTTGATTACTAAAACGTCAAATCAAAAATAGGATGACATGAAGGGAATACTGGATAATGGTTAACGACACTTTATTCCGTAAGAAAACAGGAAGCACAATAAAAGCACAACCGAAACGTGCATAAGTTAAACTCACAACAAGCACAAGAAAACAGTAAATCACTTAGTTGAAAACAATAACAGCACTAAGAATGCATAACTAGAGAGCTCGCTCTGCGATTACAATATTAGAGATAAAATTATTGTTTTCTAATTAGAAATTTTGCTATTTTATTATGAGTTTATAAAGTGTTGTTTTTTTGTGTATGCTTCGGCTGTGTATTAGGACTTGTATTTTGCGTTTTGTGGTGAAATAAAGTGTAATTTTCTCTCATAATTCATTTTGGATTTCATTCTCCGACATTCAATGGACGATATTTGCAATGATATTATAATATGTTATGTACCGACAAGAATTAAGATTAATATTCAAACGGCTTTTATCTTAATTTTCATTAATAATATAAATAAAATAATACAGTCGAGGGCCGAGACTCTTTATAACGTCATTATGAGGTAGATGAATATTATAGACGAGTATATAGATATATTTAATTATTTTCTAAGTTCCACATATCACAAAACGAAATAAACATGAACCCGAAAAAAAAACCCAAAAAAACCACGACACGTACTTAAAATACCATCTAATAATGACCACCAAGAAGGATCATGAGAGGTATACTTTGATGTTAATAAGGTAACGCCGTCTATTGTATCAAAATAGAAGGTAGTAGAGTTATGCAACCGCTACAATACATACCTTTTTTACGATGATCATTCGAAACTTTGTTGTATTTCATATTGATTGTTCATTTAATAATTATTTATGGTGCATGCATTGAAATCCACTTTGAAACTTCTTTCTCTTATTATAAAGTCAATTATCCTTTCACATCAGGCAATTAAAAATGCAATCAATCAACAATCTTGGATATTTTGTTTTGAAATGATCTGCATTATGATCTTCTCTCAAATAAAATTTAATAATATTTCATTATAATAAATTAGCATACACGATATACATTAAGGCAATATGCTGAAAATTGATTGATTTGATGACAATGGCAATCTTGCCTGTATCATTATTCAACGAATTACCAATTGCATGTCATTTGTAGATCATCAGCATAATGGGTGAGCACTGATTAAGTTGGATGGATAATCAATCATCATTAAGAAACTGGAGTTAAATTGCAGTTTGATTTGTGGCAATGCTTAGATCTACATGAGTTATGAAGTAATTAAGTGAATGTGAAATCCATGCCATGAATTTTAAATTAAACGTTTCAGTTTTCATATCTGTTTCTTTTTAATATATTTTCGAATAAAATTTTTATATGTTTCGGGTTTTTATTTTTTTAGAAAATTTTTCATTTATTTCTTTTTTGATTGTACTTTCGAAATATATCTAGAAAATAATTTTTTGTGTGCGAAAATGAAAAGAACTAGACGACAAATATTTGGTATATGGACATGCAATGAGATGATAGGTATATGTTGTTGTTGTGACTTATGGTACTTTACAAGCCCTCTGACAGTTCTCTGTCAGCGATTAAAGCCGAGAGAGAGTCTCTTGTTTTCACAATAGCGCCATCTAGGGACAAGAGTACGCCTTAGACACTCACGCGTCACAACCCTTTTTACGGAGCTGACTTCATCCACAGATCGTAATTTAGATTTGAATCAAAGAACAATCACCTGTGAACCAGTACCCTCAGTAACACTCTCAACATGGAGGACATTGTGACCACGACAGATTTATACATGCACCAGCCACCACACACACGGAGAGTCTTCGACCGGCGGGGTTGGAACTCACAACCTAAGGGATGCGAATCCAACGCTCTACCAACTAGGTTATCCCGGTCCGGTTATAGAATTAAAGTTACAATTAAATATTATTACAATCCAGTTACGAATTACAGTTACAATCCAGAAAAGAAATTCTTTTTGTCCATCTCTTAACACATTCGCAGCCCCGACTCACTCCTGATATTCGGGTCATCTATCTAATTAAATGACCCCTTCTTTCCTATCTTTTAATTGTAGTAGAGCAGAGGTCATCTAATAAGATAGATGGGTTGGTACAATATTACAGGTAACCCACAGGCACGTAATGTGTCAGTCAATATGTTAAAGAGCATGTGAGTACGATATTTTTAAAATATGATAAACAAGACTAATGAACTCGAAATATAATCATACCACCAAAATTTCCAATCTGCATCAAATTTTGGAGGAAATCCGTTGATAATTTGATTGTTTTGTTTGTCAACTAGTATGAATTAACCCGAAAGAGCAATAAGCTAGAAAAATTAATTTTAACATGTGATCTATATGCTACGGTCAATGTGAATGGTCAATTACTGTCCATTAATAATTATTAATAGTAACCGGTTTGGTTATTAATAATGACCAGTGTATTAATAATAACCGATAATTCACATTGACCGTAACATATACATTACCATTGCAGATCTTTTATGCTTTGCATATAAATGGTCGAAAAAAAGATGTATTGTTTCAAAATACAAACTCTATTGAGTGCATGATGAAAAGAAAGACATCGCGCTGTATTAGCAAATATATAAGAACTTCGGGTAAAGGATAGTCACTTAATGTAAGGAATAACGAAACCTTTTCTTTCAGATGACACTTTTACAAGTTTTAGAATGATATAAAGCTCTTTATTGTTGGAATAGCAAAGCTGATTTGTCCGTAATTCTGGGGAAATTCAACAGAATATCCTATTTTTGAAAAGCGATCACCATAAAATCAAAAGTTATAACCTTGCCTGACAAATCACATCAATCCCCCCTCCCCCCAAAGTTATTTATTCTTGCAAGTCCGATGCAAACGGTAAAAATAACCGAAATCCAAAATCATTTCGAGCTATTTCCAGTTTGTACACTATTGCAGTTTGAATAGTTATATTTATTCTCTTTATGATTTAGTCAGGAATAGACAGGTAAACAAAATGCACAAAATCAAAACTAGAAATCTCGGACGGTTTCAGCAAAATAACGAAGATTTAATTTCCTAAGATCCAAGCCCAGGTTATTTTTGTTTCTTTCCTGATTTAAGCCCTTCTCAACATTAAAATTCGAAGCAACATTAACTTCATCAAAATTCTTGAACGCATATTCTGCATTAAATACTGCTTTTGCTTATAATTGCATTTTTTATAGTTGTTATGTACTGTATGTAAACTTAACCCCTCTTTTCATTTTTAATAAATATTTCCACGTATATCCATTCTACTTACATTGAATCCTAGAGATTCCAAGTTCGGGGATATTCTGTGGCGAAAAGAAAAAAAAAGAAGAAAAAGAAAGAAAGGAGTGAAAAAGAAATTTGTTGATCTTTTATGCATTTCCATAGAAAAAAAAACAAATAAAAAAAGGTTACATAAGACCTTCTTGGGAGAACAGTGACAAAATGGAGATTTATTCTATAAAATAACTATTATATGAAGTATTAATGAATAAATAGATAAGAAATTAGTTGGACATGTTGTGAATCAGCTGGAGTGGTCAACCGGAAACTTCCACGCATACTCGCTATAAAATATACTTGAATATTTCTCCTTAAGCGAGTAATAGATACGATTGAGTTTAATAGCTTAAAATCTCTGATATTTTTTTGACGATTTAACGCTAGAATGCAGTTAGTACACAACTTTATTTATATAATATATATTATATATTTTAAACACATTTTTCTGAGCGACTGAAACCGATATTTGAAATAGACTTACAAATGAAGTTACCAAATCGTATACCAAATTTCCCATATTTAAGTCATTGATCTTTTGAGTTAGCACATTTACGTTCTGGTGAAAAACAGACCGACAGACTGTCAACTCTTTGATGGATTTGATTTAAAATAGGACACATGTTTACATTTCCCTTACTAAATCTGGGCATAAAATTTTATGCATCTAGCTTTTTTCGTTTCGTAACTATCGTGTTCACTTACGTTCGGGCAACCAGATGGAAAGTAGAAACGTATCCTTCTTCTTTAGCTCCCAACAATGGAAGCAAATCATATGATTTAATATTCGATGAATAACGGGGTCAACAATACATTATTGTTGCTCTGAAATAAAAAAATATTTGACACCAGGGAAAATATTAAAAAAAAATTACCAAAATTCAAAATATTATGATTTTGAAATATTAAATTGGTATCATTAAATGGAAAAAATTTTTTAACTTTGAAATGGATGTAAAACCATTTTTGTACAATAATATTTTCTAAAATTAATATTGCGAAAATAATATTTAAAATGTCGAAATTTCGCCTTATTTTTAATTAATTAAAGTTATTAAAATTTCCATAGAATAGCTCCGAGGTGCACTTTTCAATTCTCCAAAGTATATATATGCCATGTTTGGTGCTTGTTCAATCTTTTGGTCTCTAGAGTGAGTGCATGCGCATACATATGCACACGCACACGAACATACATCTTTAATAGTAGTAAATATAAATGTTAGTAATAGTAGTAAATATAAATAATAGTAGTAAATATAAATCTAACAGTTATTGTTGCTATGTTTCAATCACCTTGTCAACAAAATTTCCTGCCGATATATTTTACTCATGTAATTTTTTTTTCATTTGCACATTTTTTTCATTTTGTTATATATGACATATACAAAAGGAAATTACTGTAATTGTCAAAAACTCGCGATTTTAATGAATCTTCACGTTTCAGTCCTCTTTGAAATTCAAAAACACATTTTTGAAATCATATCTATCTCTCATGAAAATGATAAATCAAAATCGCTTTCAGCTGAACGCTGGAATTAAGTGTGTGGTCATTACACTAAATTTTGAAATTTCTTTCCAATTTCGAATGAAATCCATTTCCAAAAAATTCTCACTCTGTTTGTACGTTTAAAGACAGTTACAAACATAAACTTAAAGAGATACACAAATAAAATTCTGTACAAAAAATTCGTCTTCTTATTGGCCATTTGTCAATTTATAAATCTGTATGCATGTAAACTTGATGACTTAAAAGTACAATAATTTTGATAAATGAAATTTGGTATTCGATTTTGTTTCTAAAGTTGTAGCTTTAAATCAAATTTTGGTTTCAGTCTTCCGACAAAAATGTTTCAAAGATGAATCACAATATTAAACAAGATATATAAATTCGAAACTTCAATTCACTTTTCTGATTCCTAGTTTTTTATATTGCCAAATTGGAGCAAACACTTCATCTGAAAGAAAAAACTTTTATTTATTATTCCAATTGCACTCTAAATTTCACTTTCACACTCGTAGGAAGCCAAAACATTGAAAGAAAAAAACAACGTTTTTGTTGTTTTCAGAACATTTCCCAACAAACTAATTACTAGTTCTACAATCTACAGATATCGTGTTGACCAAATCTCTTCAAATGAACCAGGAAAATGAAGTCTTTTCTCGTTCTTTCAATACACTCCTCAATTAAAGCAATACGAAATGAGAAAGTAAGACAAAAGCAAACCTAAATGAGGTTAGGCACATCCTTACAGTATCTTCCTGTCAATGATCTATCTACCTATCAAGTAATCGCCTCCATTCCAACAGCAGAATTAGAGCTCTGGGCCGAATCGATTGTGTGGATTAATTACAATTCACGACCACGCCAATGGATTTCCCTTAGCTCTAGGTATGCCTCCAGGCAGTGGCAATTAAAGGTAAAAATAGTGCTGCTTTTGGCGTCTAGATGCTTGTTGGCGTCAACTGCACTTTGATAAGGATGCATTATAGCACAGGAAAGAAGGTTTAGCATCGGAAAGTGAGAAGGAACAATGTTAGAAGCTTTTCAGAGCCATTTTCCTTTTGTCATTAAAAAAAATAGCGGACAGCATCATTTCGTTATTCTATTAAGAAGAGTTTCAGTTGAAACAAAGGCGCTTTAGAATGATTGAGGCTATTTTAAGAAAGCAAAACTGTGTAATTCATCACAGATAAGTACAGTGCTATTTAGGTTGCTTATGAATGGAATGTATTGCAGTTTAATTGAGGATCCTTTCTTATTTACAAATCAGTTACATATTAATTGATTTCATAAACAGACTTTTGATTGATTTATAGAAATAAATTTGATTAATTTATGGAATAAAATAAGGTGTAGTATCAGAAAAGGAGCTGAAATAAGATTGAGAGCAACAGATTTCCAGTAGAATATTCCTTTTACCATTCAAAAAAGAAATGGCGAATTGGAACAATTTTTTTTATTATTAATTAGCTTTTCAATTAAAACAAAAACCTATTTTGAGAGACTGAAATTATTTCAAGAAATCTTTTGAGCTGAGTTTTGGTTCATAAAATAAATGTCTCCAATCATCATTTGATGTTGAATGGAAAGTTTAACATTTTCATTGCACTCTCTTATAAAAGAATAGCTTTTGCTTTATTATTTTCATTGTTAACAATGAAAAGCAAAGAATAATTATTTAGAACTCAGAGTTTAATCACAGAAAATTAAAGAAATTTAAATCATGTACTATATCGTTGGATAATAAATTAAGGGATAATTACTTAAAGATTCCAACTCATTTTGGTAGTCTTATTTTTTCAATTATGATTCAAAGCTTTGTTCTCTTTTCAATTTTTTAAAATTTTAAATCAAATATTAGTAATTTCTTACTAAGACAAGCCGTCTTTGTTTACCGGCTAACTCACTAGGAATATATGTTGTGCTTAATTCAATAGAATCTCTTAAACTTGATATTTATGGAATTGACAAATGATTGGGTATGAAACTGGGCTGGACAGTAAAGCAATATTATTTTAATACTTTTAGTATATTAATATCTGTTTCTCCTTACTGTATATATGAATAGTCTTCATGAAATCAAAATGATTTCACACTGTCATTAGAAAGGTCTGGATAATTAAGGTCTGGATAATTTATTTTAAATTGCATGTTGTCTTTCGTGGTAGTATAATTTCACCTTCTGATGTTCTATTCCCAGATAATGAGAACAACCTTTCTCTTATAGCTTTTAACAATGGAAAAACAAATCATGAAATTAAATGTTTCAAGAATCAATAAAAATGGTTCGACCTTCGTTGAAACAATGAAAAAAATATGCCAAAAATAATTTTGGAAAAAAATTGTTAACATTCAGGAACGGGGTTCGCGGCTGTTGAGATCATTACAAAGATGTACATTACTTTAAATTTTAAAATGGAGTAAAAAATAATCTTATGCAATAGTATTTTCACAAGTTATATTGGACAAATATCAAAATCTCTTTCAAATTTTAATTTATTAAAATTTTAATTTAAAATTTCAAATCAACCTATCTGAAATGCACATTTATTTTCTACAAATGACAGTTGTGCCAAATCTGATAGCTCTGGACAAAATTTTAGAGCTCTAACACACGTATACACACACATTCCATTTTATTATTAATGAAAATAAAGTAGATTGATGAATAATCTGATTATGCACCATCAAACTACTGGATCTAGTAATTAACGGATAATCAAAGATAAATTTCACAATGACCGTAATGTATTGAATAGGAATACATTTTATTTGCCATATTAACATTTTGAGTCATCATTGCGTCTTTCGATCAGAGCTCTGGCTCGATAAAAGGCAGATGTAAATGAATGCCTACTTCTAGTGGTTCAATGCCAAATTAATCCGATTTTAATTCAGCAATGCCTCTTTCTTTTTGATTAAATAAAGGTCATTGCCGTTGCTAACATTTTTAGAGTTCAACTGTTTTCAGAGATATTTTTTTCATTAGAGTTTTATGAAACTAACTGCCTAACTTTTTTGATGCATTTGCGTAAATTATATTTTTATACCGTAACGGATTTAAGCATTTAAGCGCGTCCAAAAAGTGCACACTACTGGGCCCTTTTTTCTAATAAATTGGTCATTTTAGTTCACATTTCAATACCTTTAGAGCCTAATCAGGATATTATTTTAATAATTTTTTTTAAAAATGCATATGTTTTTATTTATTTATTATGACTCATATATGAAGGCTCAATGTCCACATTTATACTTTATTATATTAAAACAGGTATTTGATGTTTATAATAATTGTTGTAACTAATTGAAAGTTATGTAACAGGTAAGAATCTGATAATATATACTTGAAAAACGATTAGTAATATCTTAATATTCTATATTGCGTAAAATTAACTAGCAATTCACATAAATTTATTTATAGTGAAAAAAGGTCAATAACCTTTTTTAATCAACCATCCTTTACACCCCCTTCCCCTTTAGCCTAGTGATCATATGCAGTTGCCACATTAGAAATTCGCCTCTGTTTGTATGTCAGATCTTCAATGAAACTGAAGCACGATTGCTCTCCTTTGATTCCTACGTAAGGCTCTTTCACGTGGGTTTCAGATATTTTCTTAGATAAAAATGTTTTATGTTTCAAAACTAAATAGATTTTTTTTATGTAACACACATAAACATATGGTTGCAGATTCAGACGAGACAGAAATCAGTTTTCGTTTTTCGCACAAGAAGTATACAAAGAAAAAGTAATGCAATTGATAAAAATTCGATATTTCGATGAATCTCTTCGCTCCAGACATCCGTGAATTAAAACAACAACAACAGATTTTTGAAAATTATTTCGATCACTCTGTTTGTGAACACAAAACTACTTTCATGTAGAAGGATGAGGTTGTTCTCTACTCCAAATTTGTAAATTTTTGTCAACCTTTGAACGAAATCTATACCAATTCAGCTGTCTGAATATAAGTTAGTACGATAAGCGCAAAACAAAGAGAGTAAAATGGATAAAAATTGGTGCCTAAATTTAAGATCCGAAACTTAGATACATATCAAATTTGAAACCAAGTTTAGTTTACTTTGAAGCAACACTAGGGCTAGTTTGGGACGGACCTCGTAATTTTAAACCGCCGTCAAATGACGAGGGCGACACCTGAGCTGGCACCCCCTCTCCACACCACACTGCGGAAGGACGTTTGGTCAGGACGGATTTAACGTGCAACAGATCCCCTTACACAACGGTTCTTTGGTGGAATCGGGTCTCGAACCTGAAACCCTCCGGTTCCGAAGCAGAGACCTTACCACCAGGCCACCGCGGCCCTAAAGTTGAAACCAAACCGTCAAAGAATTGACGAGTTGTCGCTCTTTACTTTCACAAGCCATACTTAAAAATGTGTAGCGGATTGTGGGCCGAGTAACAAGACCACAAGACAAAAGAAATTACTCGTGTTTCGTGGCTGTTACCTGGCTTATAAGCTTTCCACTACAGTATCCCCCCCCCCTCCAGCAGTGAATCTGAGGTGAGATGAACGATATGGCTGTTGAGTGGTGACGTATTAGCTGTCGAGCCTAATGCGCCTGTGCCCATTTGAGTAGCGCCAAATGTTATAGCGAGCTTGTGTGGGTGACTGGTTGCTGATGCGTCAAGAGAGTCTGACGACTTTGGGTTGCTGTGGGTAGATGGTGACACAACAGATGCACGAAGGTTGAAGGTTCATCGTCCGAGGTCACCAATGTAGCGGATTGTTATGAGCGAGGATAGAACCTGGGACTTTGTGGTTCTCAGCCGAGTAACAAGACCACAAGACAAAAGTAATTACTCGTGCTTCGTAGCTTTTATCTGGCTTTTAACCACAAACGCAATAATTTAAATAAATATATGAAATCATGTATGTGATTTCGTGATTACAATTGTAATTCTGTATCAAATAATAGTTTTATTCGGTTGGAAAAATGCGTCAAAAATGCAAATTAATTCGTCTTTTTTACTGCATATGAACTCGATCTCAATTATTAATATACAAGATTGCACTCCAATAGGATTTTTTATTACTATCGTTCATATAGCTTATGGTTAATAATATTCAAGTACTTCTATAGGAGAGTATGCGAGAAAGTTTTGTAGTGATTATTCTCACTTGCTAACAATCTAAACAATAGCAGAATATATCTTTATATCCTTAATCTGCCTTTATTGTATATAAAAGTAATTTAAATTGCATGCTGTAGTTAAAATAAAATTGTTAATTTGCAATAGTTATTCATTATGTACTGTATTCATTTCACTGCCATAACATAATGATCTATCAAGTTGAAAATGTTTGATTGACCAGCTATATACGCGTATATAGGTAGAAATTTGGATAGCAAATATTATTTAACAACACAATTCAGTTATTCTGCATTGACCTCTAGAATTTAAACCAAAACGTTAGAAAACACGTTGTATGCATTAAAATTATACTCGTTTTAACATGTCTATCTCTTCCCGAAAGTTTCAGAATCATGTCATAATTAATGAAGTATGTATGAATCCCAAGTCATTCGTGCTTGTAAAAATGGATAATATAACTATGGTAATATAATATTTCTGATTTTTCTAAGTGTCTCGATTATTGCCATATTACTTAGAAGATGAAATCAAAAAGTGAATGATCCTCTTGAAGCAGGATATGCATATTCTTTCTATATAGGCGTCTATATTTTATATAGAGTCTATATAGGTGTATATCTTAATAAGTAAAAGTTGGCATTGTGAATTATTAAACACGTGCAATATTTCTGACATCTTGAAACACAAAATACAATAATATTATTTTGTGGCTAAATTTTTCTTTTATTCTTATATATCTTGTCTTGCGATAACGCGAAGCCCCCCCCCCCCAAGATTTGTAATACTGAATTCTTTTATATTCATATGTACATCTCTACTTCCCTTCAAACCACATATTTCTGATAAATGGATGACAACTAATGATGCTAAAACAATGACGTTATTTCAAAATTATTTTATCATATTTTTAATCATTTTTTACAGCCTTATCTTTAAACTATAAATTTTTAATTATATTAATGTAGCTAATATAATTTCTGTTAATGAATCGATGATGAACTGTATTATTCTTGATGTCAGCATTTTAAATGATCGAATTGACATTTCGTGTTTTATAATTTCAATTTAAAAAAAAGCGTTTTAATAATTTATTTACAATATTTTCAATTTCCTTTGATGAAATATTTACAAGTTTTAGAGACTTGAGATTTGACTGAATGTACAAAAGTTCGATTTATTTGCATTAAAGTTATTCAGTCCTGAAAGCAAATAGAAATTTAGACAGTCAAAACAAAGATATCATTTAAAACACTACTTTATCAAGATTACAGGTTGCTTTTAGGACATTCTTATCCTAAAACCATAAATCTTTAGTCATATTTTTTTTTGTTATTAATCTAACACGTTGACACATCTTGCTTTATATTATAATAAAAATACACGTGCTTACTTAACTAGTAATATGGCAGAAAAATTTATGACTTTCTACCACGAAAACAATAAATTTCACGACTTTATACTATTATTACATCCATTTTATTCTCCATGCTAATTTGATTAACAACCTTACCATGGAATGCCTTCAGAAACACAAGTAAAAGTAAAATATATTCCATCCTTTCCAGCAAGAATAAACCAGTCGAGCCCTTTTGATATTCACGTAAGTGATTACAAAAACAAGCAAACACAGGAAGCAAGATATCATTGATATTCATCATAACAGATGATGGCACCGCAAGCAAGCGAGCATTCCTCCAGAAAAACAAGCCGATGCCTTAATTGCTATTTTAGGGTGAGCGAAAAGCAGGATCGTGCCTTACACCCTAATGTTCCAAGCCTGTCACTGCTCGCATACCACGAAGTCGAGGAAAAGACATCTAGATTTTTGGAGAGGGGCTCACATCGCTTTCGCATAAATCTGATCTAATTATAACTATAGATCAGACAGAGTGGACCCATTAATTGCCAACCGAATCTGGGTTGAGCCACAGGTTTGTGCAGAGCCACCATCTTCTTTCAGAACACAATTAACGGATGGCTCGAGGCCTGGAGGCGCAAGTGTCTTGATTTATATTCCGAGGAGGAACCATATATTATTCCCCAGAGTCGTGTGGAGCTTTTATGCTGCCTCTTGGAAGAACTTGTAATGAATTCGGCGGTGAGACGATAGCTGGTTTTAAAAGAGGTTTTTGACTTGCTAGGTTGTTGTAATTTGGGGATCATCCGATCTGCTTGTTGACAAGAACGAGTTGCGGCTTTCTTTCTTCCATCTGGAGGGTGGGAACTGTGGGAGAAGGAAAGAAAAAAAGGTGTAATAGAATTTGTATCTGAAAACACCCCTCCCATTTGCTGTGTATCTTTTGGAAAATTAGAATTCACCTAACACGATTGGGAGGATCGCAGTATAGCTACTAGGCAATTTTAAGGATTGGTCGAAAGCAATGTTTTACAAAAGGAGTTTTAGAAATAGAGGACGTTCTGAAAAATACACACTTTGTATATAAAATAATATAAACTATTAATTAATACATCAAATTTAATAACTCACCTTACTTTATACATTAATCATTGTCAATATTTAAATGCAACTTTTCACCACTTTTGCATTTTACAGGGGATTAGAGTAATAGCAGTATAAACTGTTGGAAAATGCAGAAAGAGGGGTGCCAACTACACAAATAAAAATTCTATAAAAATATTAGGCATTCAATAAAAATATCTTTAAAAAAAGGGAACTTAAAAACAGGGAATATTGTAATAATTTTATTAATGCATTAATTGAAGACCCATTTTAATAAAATCCTGGGAAATGCATAATTAGGGTAAGCATTAAAAATTAAAAAAGAAATTAGGCATTATCTACCACGATTGGGAAGTTTAAAATGGAACTATTTGATAATTTGTAGGATTGATAAATTATATTATTGTATCAGAAGGAGTTTGCCAGTACAGGATGCCTTAAAAAGTATTCGAATCTTAATTAAATTTTGCAGAAACAATTAATCAATGCATTTAAAGTAAATATTTAATTCAAACAATAATTAAGGACAAAATTATTGTCAATTTGAACTTAAATTAAGGAATTAAAGTCGGTTTTTGATATAATTCTGGTGAAAGCAGGATTAGGGAGATAATTGGACTTCACAAATCTTGTTTTAAAAGGTTCGTAGTATAATTAATATGCAATTTTAGTATTGACAAAACACATTCTTAAGTTACAAAAAAAAAAAAAAAAACTCTACTCAAGATGTTTAAAAAGTACACATATTTTCAATTAACATTTCATATGAAATTAATTTATAACTAAATTTATTATAGCAATAAAAAATGAGATGATATCTAATGCATTATTTATTATAGAAATTAATGCATTATTAAATTTTCTGAATTAATTGAAATTATCAAAATATATTGCAACTATTCAGTCTTTTAGGGATAACTCCAGTGAAAATAGAGTCAACATCCAACATAAATTCTCACTTGAAACTCACCAGATCTCAAATCCATTGGATTTCGTTTTGTGTTAACTGTAATACAATAATAAGATCGCCAACTCCGAAGAGAGTGGCAATGAATGCAGAGCTATTTTAACCACACTAAAGTTTCTTTTGAAGTAAAAAAGAAAAGAAAGTTTTAGAATGAAGCTCGGAAAAGTTGAACTATGACCAGATGTCGAGGGTGATACTTGAGCTGACATATGCTCTCGAAATTTCCCCATCTAGGAAGCTTGGCTCTAGCGTTTAGATTTAACATGGCTAGGTACACACCTGCCATATTTTGAAGAAAAAAAAATCAAATTTTGAATCAAGATCACTCCTGTTTTGTATACAAGCATCTTACCAGATTCGCGTAATAGCAATTATAACCAAGGAGGGCCGATCGAGTTCTTTCTGTTGTCAGTTAACACGGGGTCATCGGTACCCATCAATGAATTGTTAACAATCATTCAAAGCGAATGCTCAAAAATAAGAACTGATATGCTGTGTGACGTTCCTAATTTCATTGATTAGTATTATCAGTTGTACTTGGACAATTAGGGCATTATTATTCTATGTCTTAAATATTTAGTAGATGAACTACTATTGACGGCGGATTAATAGATGACTAAGCAGGCAAAACTGCTGACTGGAGTCACCGGATTGAGAAGGGAGGCAGAAAGGTCGATTATTAGCCTCGTTGCCAAATAAATTTATAAAAAAAATGTACATTCCATGAATTATAAGATATTACGGTATATAAATACTTTGTTAAGTATAATTAATTGGAAGCAACAGCACGTTCACTTAGTAACTGTAGATTTATAAACCTGAACCTTACTTAAATATTATGTACAAATATCGCTATGGCAAGAGAAAGAATATCGTCAAATTTTCAAATTAAATGTTAATTAAATATTCAATTAATTAGAAATTAGCAGAAATTCGTCGTTTTCTTGCAATATCTTTGGAGTAAATTATTTTGCCAGAAAGATTTTAATACCACATTTCAATTCAAAAATTTTCATTTTCCGAAACATAATCTTATTTTTTCCTGTATAGTTTCTTTCTTGAACTTTTATTCTTTTTTCGAAAATTTAGAGCAGACGTCTTTGACATACAGTAACCAATAAGTCTCTGATCCCTTTTTTTATTTCTCTTTCACGTGTCTTTAGGAATTACTTTATGAGTTTAAAGTAGTTTTTAAAAGCGCCTGAAATAACTAAAAAAAAAAAAAAAAACACTACTGCATCCGTCATTTTTAAGTGATAACAAATGACCAAAGTTACAACAAAAATTAATTAAGTGATATGGTATAATAAAAAGATTCTTTGTAGTGCAATAATTTATGAAAAAAATTATTTCCATATAAAAGTATTACATATAAAGGTATTTAAATATCTAGCTCGATCTATCAATTAACAATAAATAGACACTTGTAATGTCTATAGTCACAAAGCTATTAAAATTAAAAATTAACCTAAATTAAATTATGATAGCTTTGTTTAGTTTCAAAATGTTTTGAAATGGGAGATTAAATCTAAATGCACCATTTTATTAAAAAAGCAACCTCATAATGCGACTGCCTAGAGACTCAAAATTGCCCAACTCAGCTATTAGACGAACGCATATGCTTTATATGTGAAAATAAAACTCGGTTCATTAAATCACTGCTCGCATTTAGAGAAATCTAAATTACTCTTTCATTTCGAAACTTCCCTAATCCCTAATTGCGCTTTGAAAGCGACTTGAATATAATCTTTACTCCGCAGCTCTTAATGGCAAAGAAATTACTTGATATGTACGTTTAAATGAGTTTCGCATTTTTAATATATAAGAAACAATGTGTAAAATTTCCGCGCTGAGCTATAAAAATTCTGAAAAGATAATTAATTACGAAAAATGGAAAATTTGTTGTCACGGGGGATAAGCAGACAGTTGACATAATTAAGAACTTTAACAGGCCGGGATAGCCTAGTTGGTAGAGCGTTGGATTCGCATCCCTTAGGTTGCGAGTTCGAATCCTGTCGGCCGAAGATTCCCCGCTTGCTTGGTGACTGAAGCGCGTAGAAATCTATCGTAGTCACAAAGTCCTCCATGTCGAGAATCATACCACTGGGGGCACTGGTTCTGAGGTGACAGTTTTCTGATTCAAGTCTAAATTACGATATGTGAATGAGTGAATGGAACCCGCCACGTGAAAAGGGTTCTGACGCTTGAGTAGCTGAGACGATAGGTGCCACTAGAAACAACAACACCTTGGCCTTAGATGGGGCTACTATAGAAACGAGAGGCGCTCCCTCTCAGGCTTAAATTGGCTGCCTTCGGACAGCGGGCTTGTCCATGCAAGTGTCGTAAGAAACAACAAAAACTTTAATAACAATTATTAAGCAATATGTAAACTAGATTTTTATAGTTTCACTTAATGATCTTTGTCTGCATTTAGAGTCTGAAACGAAAGGAAAAGACTATTCTTAAGATAATAAACACAGTTTTAACGCAATGGCTACTGCTGTCTAATATGAAATTATCAAGAGAATGTTATTAAATACAATTTAATCGCAAAGAATTTAATGAAATTAAAAGTTATCATATTATTTATAAAATGTAATATTTTTTTCAATATTAAAGTGAATATCAACTGAATTTTCATGTCGAAAATTGATTAAAGAAAATGAAAGGAAGTGAAGAAGTAATCATACATGTAGCAGTAAAAGCTCTATGAACAGACAAGAATCTTCTCCATATTTCATATTTATCTTTCATACAAGAAGTCGATTCTAATAGTAGGCTAATCAATATATTTTTTAAATCATTACAGATGAACATATTTAAATAAAATAATTTTTTTATTACTTTTCTTGAATTATTAAATGTTTAAACTTAACTATGTTGAATTTTTTTGTACAAATCTCAGGCTGATTAGTCATATTTAGTAAAATATTTTGGATTGATTGAATTTCAAATAGAAAATGTACCCTTTTTTTGCTGCCAAAATTGAAAGAGGTAAAAAGCTGTAATTTCATTATTTCAGGCTTATTTAGATAATTTCAATGGGTGTCTTGGGGAAAATCCACCAATTGACGGATTTCTCATACTCGTAAGAGCTTTGATTGGTCAATTCTATTGACAAATCAAAATAGTAAATTCTATCTATTAGTCAATAGTCAATTCTATTGACGATTTGATTTTTTTAATTGGCAATCAACAGCTCCTCCCAAACATGATAGTATTATTTGCATCAGTAACCACACACACACACACACACACACACACACACACACACACACACACACACACACACACACACACACACACACACA
>JAPMOR010068429.1:665634-693359 GCA_026543865.1 Argiope aurantia | reverse complement strand
ACACACACACACACACACACACACACACACACACACACACACACACAATATGATTTATTTAGTTTCTCAATTTTCAAGATTTTTATATCCCTTTATTTTTTCCGATTCATGTACAGATTCACATTGATATCATCAATTTTTAAATACATTTATCTTTCATTTCTTTTTATGTATTTATTATATGTGGATTATGTATTTATTATATTATGGAATTATGTGGATTATGTATTTATTATATTATGGAATTATGTGGATTATGTATTTATTATATTATGGAATTATGTGGATTATTATATGTGGATTATGTATTTATTATATTATGGAATGAACTGATTATTTTAGATCAGGTTAAGGTTTAAAAAAATTATTCATGCAAAGTTATGAATTTGATACCTTATGTTTTTCTCGAAATCCTAAAATCATTATTTTTCTAAAAAAACTCTCATAATAGATGTTTGGGAATAAATTATTTGTAAATAAATAATGAGCTTCCATTAAGCCATATTTTGCATACAATAAGCCTTTTTTCCACTGGTCTCAGAATTTTACTAAAGATGCAATAGTGCTATTAATTTGTGCTACTAACAGGCCATTTGTATAGTTTGGAGGAAAAATATAGAAAATACGTGGAAAAATACTTTATTATAAAAGTATTTTTCTTGTAAGTTTTTTCTCTTGTAAGTTTTTTCTGCCCTTAATAGGTTAACGACAGTAAGATTTTTATCATGTTATCTGACATGCTAAAAATACAGAGCCTTTGTCTTAAAAGTTATAAGAGAATCATCTTAAGGGGAAAAAAAGGAAATATGTTGTTAGTAGAAATGGAACAAATTCTTGTTGATGCCAAAACGTCTGTACAAACTTAGAACACTTTACCTTCTGCCTTTATTATCATTTCGAAACCCATCAGACTCAGACAATCAAAAGGGCTTTCGTTTTTATGAGGGCAACCAACTGAAATGAAAAGCAAAATATTTATATACGGAATCTTTTGTGTGGCCACGCCGCCAATATCGTCTGCGTTGAAACCATCTGCTTTGCATAATGATCATCACAAAGAACAAATAAAAAATGTTACAAATAGATTTCCCTCTTATTGAAGAGCGTGCGCACACTATTTAGAAGCAATCGCGCAAGTAGAGCTTTCTTTCACGATGGCTACCGAAGCGTGAAGAAGCACCTGAAAAACTTGCTTCTTACGCAAATAATAGCGTGTGCAATTTGTTAGATGCGTTATCTTCACTAATAAAAAAAAAGAGTTTTTCCTGTCAAGTAATTATGTTTTCTACAACCAGCAAATAGGTAAATACTTATCACCAGAAGATCAGATCAGAACAGATCAGATCACCTTTATAGTTGGTATCTTAGTATTTTCCTCCAATCTATATAGGACTGCCAGATCATAGAAAAGCCAACCTTTTTTGTTTGTTTGTTTGTTTAAATAAAGCCAAATAATTTGGCGTTCTTCCCTTCGATTTCTATGCAAAAATGCTTCATGTAACATGTGTTAGAAAAGGATCGTATCATGTAATCAAATGTTTTTGATTACTTTTTATATTATACTTATAAAACAAGGATAAATTTTATAATGGAAATTTGTCATTTCTGCTTTCGGATTTCTTAAATTTACTTACTATTAATTCATATTTCCTACTATTTCAGAGAGACGTGATTCTTTATAACTTCATTATGAGATAGATCAAAATAATAGACGAGTTTCAGGAACGGTTATTTAATTATTTTCTAAGTTCCACATTTCTCAAAACAAAACAAAACCGCAAAAATAAACGATATTTACTTAGAATGAAGTTTAATATTGACTGCTAAGAAGGTTCATCGGAAATATACCTTAATGTTAACAAGGTAATGCCATCTGTTGTGTCATAAAAGAAGGTAGTAAAGTTTTATAATCACTACACTAATTTATTAAAAATTTTCATTCAACCTAATATTAAAGTTTAAAACATTTTTTCAATGAAATTTATTTGGTTTTTGTGATAATTTTTATTCTAATTTAATATTTTTTTAAAAACATATTTCTTTTTAATTTCAGCAATCATAATTTGTTCTCAAATAAAAATATTTAATGTTATCTTTAGATAGATTGTCAGCATGTTAAAGATAAGAATAAAAAAAATTTCAAAATATTAAGACTCGAGAGGCAACACGCAGTTTACTATGACATTTATATTCAAAGTAGCTATAGTATTTCTAGGCTGATAACTGATTATTAAAGTGTCAATGATAGACATTGATTTCTAATTGAAGACAAGTTTTAAATGAAGCAAGAATTTATAATTTATGTTGTTTCAATCAATAAAAGTACTATTAAAAATAAAAGAAATTTAAATTTTTATGTACCTTCCTTGCTTATAATATTTATTAATATATTCTTGATACATTTTAAACAAAAAAGTTATATTGCTCAACAACCAAAATCGAAAGTGTAAGCAAACGTTTAATTTCATTAATTTTAGCAAATTAATGGCAGCATTTTTGAAGGGACTTTCATTTATAGAATGGACAGCCTTGAGGAATTTAAAATCATCTTAAAAACAATATTCAAAGTTATGCGCGATATTCTAAAAGTACTTTACTTAATATAACTAGTCATACTGAAAGAACGAAAAAAATTTAGATTTCGTAATTTATTCGAAAGTACATTTTATTGATGAAGTAAAAAAAATTCTAACTTGAACTATTTGTCTATCTGTTCATAATCTAGTTCACAAATGTTTCAAATGCATAAAAACCTTTAAAAATTTAATTTTTTTCCATACAATTTTTCATAACTATAAGAATTAAGTAATGAAGTTAAAAATTTCAAAAGAACATATAAAAATATTTGTGATGCACCTCTTATTATTAATTTTTATTCGAACTCATTGGAGATGTAATCCATATTTAGGATAATTATTTATTTTTATTTATGAAGTCGTAAATTACTACTGCCTTATATTTAGATAAACACTCATCGTCGATCTTTCTTTTTTCTTTTTAAATTTTGCAGAATGCGCCAGCCATGGTTTGGTGATTCCTATTCAATTGAATTATATCTTTAACAATATTACAGACTAGTAAACAAAACGATTATTTGATATGAAAAATACTGTTACAGTTTCCATAGTTCAATTTTACATAAGCAGTGAATAATTAGTTATCGAATACTTCAGATTTCGCATAAACCGGAATACAGACACTTTTTAAAAGTTATGCTTATATGTTTGATATATCATCACTAGCATGATAAAAAAGTAATTAATGCTAGAAATATTCATTAACTTTTTATAATATATATTTATAATGGAATAAACACAAACTGGGATAACAGTTATGTTATTTAAAAACAGGCATTAAACATTACCAGGAAGACAAAACAAAACATTACCAGGAAGACAGATATATATGGTTAAAAACACGCCTTAAAAACAAATTATATTCGGCTATAAACAGATAATAGGTACAATTACATTTTTTGGTACACTCAGTATCAGTTTTTATATTTTGTGACCATAGACAGCTCACATAATAAGGTTCCTCTTTTAGTAATATGGTATATTTAGTTTTACTTTTCAACTAACTTCCAAGATATTAATTATTTATTTCAGATAAATACTTTTTATTCCATTAACTGAATAATTATTAACTGGTTAACATTTTTGTATTATTTTACTACGAATGCATGTTTTTATTTATCTATTATGATTTCAAACTCCTTGGCATCTACATTTGTACTCATTATGATTGATTAAAAGTTTCGGTTTTATAATTAATCTATTAATTAAGAGAACATAATGAAACTTATGACCCCTTTTAGTATATTATTTTTAATTTGATATGTTAATAAGTGTTAATATTATTTTAATATTTAATCATTCAGTGAATTTGTAATTTTGACACACTTTTTCACTTTTTAATTAAAAAAATGAAGATTTTAAATCGTCATACATGCAACTCTTTCTCAACTTAATGACCTTAAGTATGTGTCCAGTCTGCCTAAATGGAAATCTGATGCTGTATATACTTCTAAAAATGGCCAAGCCAAAAGATTACAAATTTTGCATAATGTGCTTAAGTTGTTGGAAATCATTGAACTTGTATTGTAATAATTCTGCATCATCAATAATACTGCTTCTATAAAATGATTCTTACAATTAAAATTGACTAAATGCACTTGACCATTTTCATTTGATAATATACAGTAATCTATAGATGACAAATAGATATTCTTACTTCACTTGTACGATATATTGTTTTTTTTTATATAATATTGACTCACTAGACGAGGTTACTTTTCGCTTGATAACTGTTTATAGTAATTAAATTCTCTGGAATAAAAAAGGAAACTGAAAAATAAAAATAATTTATTTTACTTTATATGAGCAAACGATTTTTCTGTTCAGTTCATTTCAACACAATTTATGGATAGAATTATAGTTCAAAATCGTTTGGTTTTTTTTTCTTTCCCCGCGCGAGAACTATTGATTCCTGTAAGTTCTTGATCGTTTGGTTTGAATTAACATTTCGCCATTTCATTTTTAATCATTTGGCTTGTTGATGTTCGTTTGATATTCTGTTGAGAATATTTTAAAGAACCGACATATTTTTCCTTGGAATATTTGTCATAAACATAATGAAAGAAAGAGGTGAGTAAGCATTTAGATTACTTTTATAAATTAAGATTTTTTGACTAACGATTTTTATTTCGAAGAATTAGGAATATTCTATGTGATGCGAAATGGATCGGTAAGTTACTAGTAGTCGATATTTAAGAATTCTTTTCGTTTTTTTAAATCTGTTTTTCTGTTCCTTTCTTCCGTATTATATAAACATAAAAGTCAATATTTTCAATTTTTTAGTGACTATGTTAAATTTTACGGGCTGTCTGCAAAATTTACATTTCAGGTCTGCTGTTGGTTTTGAGTTGTAAATTTTGATTAAATTGTTTCCAATGTTCTACGTTCAAAACCGTACTCTCTTCTAAATTTATATACTATGCAAGATGTTATAAATGTTAAAAATCAAAAGTAAAGAATGGGAAGAATATGGATAAAACAATCAAACTCAATATTTCGAATTATCAAATAACCTTCAACTGTATTTTCCTTTAAACTTCGACTTGGTCACTTTAATCGTGTTTAAAGTTGTTATTAGAAACACAAAGTACTATGGATTTCTGTGACGAATTAAATGCCTTAAAAAATAAACTGCTCTGAAAAAATAATTACTTAAATGTCTGTATAAACCAATACCAAAACATTTGAAAGAATCACTGTCGCACAATGTTGAAAATGAAAGATTGTATATGTATATATATTGTTGTAATTGTATAACTCTAAATATATTAAAAAATTATATATTTTTATTCAATCAAATACTGCACAGAAATTTGTGATAAATCTATTGTCTGTTTAAGAATATTTGTGTGGCAAACATTTTCTCTGAAATAATTAATCAAATTTATCGACCAGTAACTGTATATTGATAGCATATTCATAAACGCAATGCCCTCCAAAAATAATTCTAAAAATAATGAACTTAAGAAAATTAAAATTATAGACTTCATATAAAAATATGATTCTAAAAATTGTGGACGGAAAAAAAAGCGCCAAGCTTTTAGCAAAAATGTCAATCTGGTAACCCTGATTCTGTAAAACAACATCGTTCTCGTGCCGAATAAAATGGCGGGAAACAATAAATAAACATTCGAATCAGAACTTCTGCACGCATTTTAAACAAAATCGGTTGTTTAACAAAGGGAACCAGAAACGGTACTTCCCTGATATTTATACTTCTGATATAATTTGGTTCCCCACCTGTTGTGAATTTTTTTTTCCTTTTTCTTTTTTAGAAGCACACTCGCAGCAGAAAACGTTTGACCGCGTTATGGTGTTGTAAAAGAAATAATGGCGGAAGAATCATGTAAGCTGCTGTTATTGACTGCAAGAAATCTTTTTTTTTTTTTTTTTTTTTTTTTTGGGCGTTAACTTTCCTTTTCAAGGAACACATATTTTTAAGTGGAGTCATTTTATAGTAATAGGGCAAAAAAAAAAAGTGTTATTAGATTTTAAAGATGACGGTGATTTGTATTTGAATTGTATTCACATCACTGTTTCACAATTTTGGCTTTATTGTATAGTCTAATCTTGGTTCTTTGATTGAATTAATTTTTTTCTAGAGATTGATTTTAATCCTGTTAATTGAAAAAAAGTTCCAACTCGATACAAAACTACTTTTGTTCATTATGAAGTAATTGTAATTTCGACGTGTAGCTTTAAAAGAAGGTATCACAGATATTTATTGCAAAATGGTTTAATTCACAATTACTTTTCATTTGAGTGACCAATTTTTATCCTAGAACGTTTACTGAATCGAATAAATAAATAAATAAAAACAAGTTAAACTTTAAAGTAACTACTATATTAAAGAAAACAAAAAAGTTATAAAAACTCATAAATATATGTTGCAGTAAATTCTTCTGTTTTTTAAGACTTATTCTGCCAATCGATCATATTTAAGAGAACTAGGATATTGATTGATTATATTGATTAGTAGTAAATGTTAGAGAGGAGAATTTTGTAAGAGTTAATATTTTAAAGATTCCATTATTTTCTTTTCATATAAAGTACGTTTTGCAGAAAAAAAACCAGGAACATTTAATTCAAATTCGGATTACTTTACCAATCCATAACAAAGGATTAAAAATCAAAAATAGATTTGATAATCCAAGATATCTGGGAGCAATTATACTTCATTCGCCAATGATATTTGGTCGATGAGTAGTTTTCTTCAAATGGCCATAGGGTTTTCCATGCTTTTAAATTTACTTGTATATTTATGCTTAGGTGGCATTTGTTAAATATAATTTAACTACTTTGGATGCAATTAAACTAATGATAATTAATTATTTTAAATAAACTTCTCATTACTGGTATCAATTGTTTTATAATGGTAAGTAACATTTGGTGAATGTAATTTTGACATGCATTACATGAATGATTGGTTGGCTTTATTATTTTATTTATATTATAGCATAACCAACATCTATTTCGGCAACCTGGGCCTTTCAAAATATTATCAGCAAGCAAATTTGTCAGGTGTAACATTATTTTATTGTAGTTCAGGGTCAATAAAAAGGGAAATCCTGGTATTTTAGGCCCACTACGGGCCATGCATTTCAAGCGTTATAACAACAAAAATCTGTTGGAATAAGTTTTGGAGCTCATAATGGAAAAATTCTAAGATGCATTCTTATATGCTATTTACAAGAATAAGTATAAAGCTTCGACTTTTCTTTTTTGTGTGTTCATTTTTCATTTATGCCGGCTTCTTGACCTAGGGGTAGCGCGTCTTCCCCGTGATCTGGGTGTCCCAGGTTAGAGTCCTGGTTCGGGCATGGCTGTTCTTCACCCTGTGTTCTATTTGCGAGGTGTGTGAATGAGCTCCCCCCCCCCCCCCCCTGTACCAAGGGGTTGTGCAAGCGTGTTTGTGTGTGTGTCATCTTCATATGAGCTAGAAGTCGGATTTCTGCCATCGCATGTTCAGGGGTCTTTACCATCAAAAGCTATTGCACCTCCTTTCCGTGGTAACGCGGACACATCATCCTCTTTTTTTTATTTATCTCAGAAATAATAAAATAAGATAAAAACCTTATAATATTTATTGCATTATTAAGTTAGAAACAAAGATGGATATAAGCTGAATCAAATAAACTATAAAATAGTATAAGCTAAATTAATGGTAAATAAGCATTATATTTAAAATTAGAAAGAATTATCATAATTTATATATTATAATATATTCCTTTATTTCTTTAAAATCATGCTTTTCTCATAATTAATTTCTTATTTATTCTACTAATCTATTTCGGGAAATAGAACTTCCAAAAATATAGTCTTCATCGATCTAGATTGTGACAGTAGCTAAATATGTATCTCAAATGATATACTGGTGTGCATTAATAATTTAATTATGCAATCAAGTAGTTTTTTCGTGATATAATTACTTTCTATTCCATCGTCATGGAAAAACAGCAAACGATTTTAGAAAATTGTCACGTCAAAGATGTCAAGCACTTTTGCTTCAACCAATTACCGATTTGCACGTTTATGGAATGCGCAAACAAAACAAGGAACTGAACTGAAATATCTAATGTGTATGAACAGAAGATGAATCTGTTTCATATACCTTAAAGCACGTTTCGAAAGTGGATCGAACAGAACAAAACTAACCGGTGATATTCTGACAAGATAAGGCTTAAATATGGAGCAATTAAGAACGTCAATGAACGGTAAAGCAATCTTCTTCAAAGCAAGTTTCTGTTCGAAACTAATCATTTTCTAAATCTTTCTTTGAGGAGGAAAAGGTGACGTTATTAATCGTCGAAACATTAATTTTATTTTGAAAATTGTTCGAAAAAAAAAAAGATTGTTAACTTTCGCTTTTGAAAAGAAATAGATGAAAACTATTTTCAAAATAGACTTTAAAAAAATCGTTTGCTTTTACTTTTGAAGTGAAAAAAAATTTATTTATATCTAACGTGCAACTGATGTTTGCTGCAATTTAACAAGAATGAATTATGCTTCAAATGTGTGGAAATCGCTTTAACTTGAAAGTAAAATTAATCATTATTTTAAAAATGAGTTCATTTCTTTTTACTTTTGAAAAATGCAACATTAATTTTATTACGGCTAAATTGTATTTAAATTTTGCTGCAATTTATAATGAATGAATAAAAAGCAAAAGCGATTTTTCTGCTCTATTAGAAAAATTTCCTTTTAAATCAAAGAATGGAAAAATAATTTTTTAATGATAAAACATCCTATAATTTTGTTTAATATAAAAGTATACCAGTTATATCGATTTCAAGAAATTAAATCGAACAATAAAAATATTTTTATAATTAAATTTAATTGCTATAATTATTGGAATTGTTTTTCATTTATTACTGATCTTTCCTAATTAAATTTTTGTAAAAATACAAATCGAGATGCACATTCTCACCTTCCATGGTGCATATATGTGCCAAGTTTGGTAATTCTAGGTAAAACGGTCTGGCATGTAAAATACCGAAATGTATTCATTCATTCTTTATTATTAGTAGAGATAGAGATTTAGTATCATTTATGATAAATGTCCTCAGTTACTATGGAAAAATTTCAATTCCTTCATGAATACAATGTTATTACAACAGATGGCGTTATAACTATGAAGTAACAATTTACTTTTAATTGCCGCGTATAGAAAGATTTTTGTTAAATCTTTAAAAAATGAGGTTCAGTCAGTTTTATAGCAAAAATATTTTCTTCGAATTCCATATTTAATTATTAGCTAATCTACATTTTTCTCAAAAAATTGAAAAGTATTTTGAATTATTATTATATAAGCAATATTTTAAATTATCGTAGAGAAATATATAGTTTTATTTTTTGATCAATTCGATCTTATTTAATTCCACTGTGTTCTAAAAAAAAAGCTTCCTCTGTAATAATAAAATTTTTTAAGTAAACAGCAGTATTAAAATAAAGAATTCTTCAAAATAATGCAAATATTTCAATTGGCGTTAAATAGAGCACTTATTTTCCCACTTTTAAAAACAAAATTTCTCTTGAAGCATTTTTTTTGCCATGGATTCACCCAATTTTCAATAGTGAATAGAAGCCACTCAATTCTATTAAAAGCCCATCAGTCAAAAATCAATAGCGGCTAAAAAATGATTTCAAACAATGCATTTTAAATATAGAAACGCCACACAGCGCCTTGTTAGCTAAAGAAAGCAGAGTGCCAAAAACACGAAAACGCAGACGTGCTGCAGTACATTAGCAATGCCAGTGACAACAATAAGACAATGACGAAATAAGGTGCACCTTTCTACAAGGCTATTAACAGTTTTCTGCAATGTCTGTCACATATTATTCGACCTTTGAAAGGTCATATTTTAACAATGTTTCATCTATTTTTTCATCTGCTTTTGAGCTAGTGACTTAAATATGTCTTGCCGATAATTAATTGGGTTGTTGGATACACTTTTCAAATCGAAAGGTTGTTGGCGTGGTTTTTGTTCCAGTTAAGCTTGGATTTTATAAAAAAAAGTTTTGAAAAGTTTGTTGATGGATGTTTCAGATTGCAGAGATGCTCAGTTCGTTCGTTTTTTAAATAAATTATTGTTTAATTCAGGAATCAAGAACACAGATTTAAATTAAAGCATTCAAAATCGTAAATATTCTTAATTTCGATGGTCTTCATGGATCTCATGAAAGATTGCTTGAATCATGCTCTTTTATGATCTTCTATAAGCCATTTAAAAGTAGAGAGCAATTTTTTTTTTATTTCAAAAAAATATTAAAAATTCTCAATTTAGAAAACTCTTAGAAATTAAAGAGTTATTTCATAGAGTTTTTGCATACATTATCCTTTATTGAGTCATTTAAGTTCTTTTATTAAACAAAATTCATCGAAATAATCATCAAAATTTAAAAATTGAACTAGAAGAATCTCTAATTTGGATGATTTTCATGGATCTCAAGGGAGGTTATTTTGTAAGAACTGTTGTTGTGTAAGGGATTGTAATTAGTTACATTTTGCATTGTTAACTGTAGATATGTAGGTACAGTTTATGACCAAGAACTCAAAATTGAAATTAAAGCCCATACCATTCTATTTTAATAAACATAACAATTTTTATACAATAATGTTTGTTTTCCAACTATATTTCTGTCCCCTTAAGTACATTTGGAGCTGTGATAATTTAAAAATACATAAGATGATTTAAAGTCCTCCCCCATGCACAGACACAAAAAAATAAAATTTCAAAAACTTAACAAATGGAGGGTCAAGTGATAATTGAATAAATAAAATTATATTTCTGTATTGATTTCGGTTTAAATTTTACCATATTTTGTGAATACATTTTAACCGTCTTTCAGCAAATTATCTTCTGGGCATTAAAATTTTTAATCAACACAGTTCAACAAGAACTAAATAAAACTATATTAATATATAAAATATAATTAATATTTATATATAGATATTAATATATAAAATATAATTGAACTAAATATAATAATAAAATAAAATATATTTTTCTGAAACTTGTTCAGTAAAACTTTTGATACTGAATGATATTTAAACATTTAAGCAATTGCGTATTAACAATATTTACTAATTATTACATTTTTCTGGAAATATCTGCCTCATTAAAACTAATATTAATAGCTTTATGCATTTGATTATTTATTAATTTTAATTTTTTAAAACAAAATTAGAAATTATTTAATAATACCCATAGATATTTATTAAATGCATACCATTTATATTTATTAATATATGCCATATTTATCGAATATCCACAGATTTTTATAAATAATGTACATCACCTCTTAAAAAGCAACGACACCAAGTTCTATTTTTTAAATGATAAAAGGAATTATATATCTCTCAACCAATGATGGATAATTTGACTTTTTTTAATAAAAGAATTGAATATGAATCCCATGTTCAAGACAAATGTGTAAAAAAGTCAGAACTTATCATCAATGATTGTAAATTTTTTTTATTTTTATTCTATTGCAAAAATTTGTAAAATTGGAATAGATCGTGTTGTCAGTTATGAGACGATATATTAATAAGAAACTTTCCGGCATGTTTCAGGCTTTAGTTGGGTACGAGGTTATCTATACTTATAATAAAGCTCAATGTGTGTGTGTGTGTGTGTGTATGTTGGCGCTCTAGAGGCCAGACCATTTAACCTACATCTACCAAATTTGGCACTTGTATACCTTGGAGGCCGGGAATGTGCACCTGAGGGTTATTTTTTCAAATTTTTAATTAGAATTTTATTTATTTAAAAATTAAGCGAAATTTTGACATGTTTCTGCTATAACTTCCGAAAATATTACCGCACAAAAAAGATTTTTACATGAAGTTGAAGATCAAAACTTTATCTTTTAAATGATACTAATGTTTAAATCCTAAAATTAAATTTCTATTTTTAATGAATTTTTAAATAAATATTTTAACTATGTTTTTCAATAGTTTTTTTAGTAAAAAATAAAAATTCAAATTAAGCACGTTTCGCATTCATGGGAAAAAATTAGCTTTTTTCAAAGTGTTGCCAACCATTGATTAAAGCTCCAATTAAAAATAAATTAAATCATTTTGGAAATGAAATCTGCAAAAATTTAATTTTTGGCACGTGTTTGTAGGAAAGGAAACAAATAAGAAATATTATTTTTTCTAAAAAATAAATTCAAGAAAAATTATTTTATGATCTTTTACACTCTCTATATTATTAATCCAATAAATCAGTTATATTTTAAGGCAAGTTTTGTTTAATATGAACAGGATATCCATTCAAATCAGGGCCACACAGCTGATTTGTAAACCTTTAGTAAGTCACAGATCTGCTAAAATGGTCTAAATGAAAAATGATTATATTTTATGTAACTTGATTTAATAAATGCTCTAATAAATAACGAATTTTTGATTTTAAATTAAGCTTCTGCTGTGGAAATTACGAATAACAAAATGTTCTTGGACACTAATATTTTAAATAAAAGGAGTAATTTCCAATCAACTAAATCAATCACTTAAACTGACTGATTTATGGAAATTTGAATATCACTATTCAATAAAAAAAGGATAATTTTAGATTTTTCATCGATCTATTCAAAGTAAATACGCCAATCAACGCGCAGATTAATTGGACTAAGATTATGAAAATGTTGAGTTTTTCTAAATTTTTAACATTCAAAACTTCATAAATAAGTCTTAGTTGATTGTGGAAAATAGAAACATTCATTCATTTATTTAAAATTTGGTGTGTCCAGAATATTTCTCAGAATATGATACCTTACTGCATTAAATTTAGACTTCATAATTTTTGAAATATATTTATAGGCCGGAACAAAATATTATTATTGTTTTCATTTCAATTCTTTTGAAAGCAAAACTAAAAACTGAATTTTATGCTGAATCTGAGGAATTTTTGCTGAATTATTGTTTTAGATATTACATAAATTATGAAAAATATTTTGTAGTTCACATAAGACTTAAATACCGAGCGATTCTGTTTGCAATACTCATATTCAGTAATAATAATAATAATAAATAAATAACAATAAAGATGATAAATAAAATAAAACGCTTGGTTTTATTTAAAAATATCTTTATATTAATTGCAATTTCATCATTTCCACTTTAAATTAAAGTTGAAGTTTTACCGGAAATGACAACAAATTAGCAAAATATATGTAGTAAATTGAAAGAAACAATCTAAACAACAGTATAAGTTTGGTATGACTATCAAAATTTGAAGATTAAAAATGTTTTGTTTGAGAATCTAATAAGAGACCATTTACTTAAAATATTTAATTGAAAATTGTAGTGAGCGGTAATACTGGCGAACCGGCTGGTTGCCAAAGGCTGCTAGTATATTTATAAATATTAAACCCTCTTATTTCTAATATTGTTTTAAAATTTATACCTTTCATTTTATTTTTCCTCACATCTATATAAAAAAATGTTTATATATCTCACGCGGAGCATAATGCTTTTTGTTTTAAATAAGATTATATTTAATTACTCCTCCAGATACAAAATGGAACAGATAAAACATTCGATACTTATAAAGAACAATTATATGCTTTATTATTTTAGACGTATCAACACAATCTAATGGTTACAATAGGATTTCAAAAGGAGAAAAACTAAACTTATTTTTTAACTATTAAAACTATTTCCAATCCCTTTATTAACAACAATGGATAATAAATGTGGATTATTTATCGACCCCTCCCTAAAAATAGGTCGCATGTGTTTTTTTCACTCTTAGCGTAGATTACTCGCAGATAGCCGGGCAGCGTTTTTAACCCTCTTTAATGCCATCTAGTTAATTGCAAATGAAGCTCTTTTGTGGTCGATTCCTCCGTTGATAAACCGTTACAGTTACCGTTATTATGAGTGAAGCGTAATTCGAAACAGAAAGAAACTTCTAAAAGGTTAAACTAGAGCATCGACCATTCAGTTTTTAGTTTATTGGCCTGGTCAGTTCTTTGCTTTGAGCCCTAAGAATAGGGCCACTTTCATTCCAAGACGAGTTTTTCGAACTTTTTTGTTTCCATTTCGAACACTTGCATTAGTTGAAGGTCAATACACTGCATTTTTTATCACCTGTCCATTTTAGATGTTTATTTTTCGATACGCGGTAAACACTTTTACTTTA
This sequence comes from Argiope aurantia, assembly GCA_026543865.1. Classification (NCBI taxonomy): domain Eukaryota; kingdom Metazoa; phylum Arthropoda; class Arachnida; order Araneae; family Araneidae; genus Argiope; species Argiope aurantia. The sequence continues at coordinate 679,138 of JAPMOR010068429.1, read as the reverse complement.
TCGAACACGTTCGGATCAGTAGAAATTAAACATCGCGTCGGTGGATATTATTATAAATAGCACGAAAAATAGCCATGAATCTTCCGCTATCCTTTGACTGAATCTGTGAATTTATTCCAAATCTTTCTGAAGTTCCATTGCGAATACAAAGTGCTTATATTATAAAAAAGTAAACAACCAAGTTAAATATAAACATTCATAACTTATTTCTAATCAAAAAATGTTCTTAACCTAGATTTACTTTGCGAGTTTTGTTTTATGAAACGTTTCAATTTTATAAGAAATATTTAAAACTAGAGAAAACAAACTACGGTGGTTCTGGTTTTCTTTTCTTTTTTATTTTATTTTTACGCAGGGACTATACTTTGTTAAACTACGTTTTAATTTTGCGCGAGGATTGTACTTCCTAAACTACATATAGCTGAAAGTCACTGAATTGAAATGACTAAAAATATTTAAAAGTACTAGCTGCTAGGAACTCAATGAAATAATATCTAAAAAAAGGTAAGTTGCATAACTGTTTAAAAAGAAATAAGAAAGGTGGAATTTGGAAACAAAATAGTAAATATCAAATATAAGGTTAAAACCGGATAACTTTTAAGAAATTGAAAAAAAAAAATTGAATGGAATATTTCATCCATCTCGCAACAACAAAGCACAGATAATTTTTTTCGACAGTATATGTTTGAATATAATCCTACAAAAAATTAACATCTTCAAATATTTCAGTTCAATATATCAATGAAACTAGAAGTTTTTATGTAGAATTATATAATCTATACTTATAATAAAGTTCAGTGTGTGTGTGTTGGCGCTCTACAGGCCAGACCATTCAACCTACAGCTACCACATTTGGCACGTGTATACCTTGGAGGCCGGGAATGTGCACCTGGGGGTTATTTTTTCGAATTTTTAACTAGAATTTTATTTATTAAAAAATTAAGAGAACTTTTGGCGTGTTTCTGCTATAACTTCCGAAAATATTACCGCACAAAAAAGATTTTTGCATCAAGTTAAACAACAAAAATTTATCTTTTAAATGACACCAATGTTTTAACCTTAAAATTAAATTTCTATTTTTAATGAATTTTTAAATAAATATTTTAACTATATTTTTCAACAATTTTTTTCGTACAAAATAAAAATAAAATTTAAGCTGCACGAACACGTTTTGCATTCATGGGAAAAAATTAGCTTTTTTCAAAGTGTTGCCATCACATTGATTAAAGCTCCAATTAAAAATAAATTAAATCTTTTTGGAAATGAAATCTGCAAAAATATAATTTTCGGAAATCAAATGTCTGTAGGAAATGAAACAAATATGAAATATTATTTTTTCTAAAAAATAAATTCAAGAAAAATTATTTTATGATCTTTTACACTCTCTATATTATTAATACAATAAATCAATTTTATTTTAAGACAAGTTTTGTTTAATGTGAACAGGATATCCATTCAAATCAGGGCCATACAGCTAATTTGTAAACATTTAGTAATAGACACAGATCTCCTAAAATGGTCTAAATGGAAAATGATTATGTTTTATGTAACTTGATTCAATAAATGCTCTAATAAATAACGAATTTTTGATTTTACATAAAGCTTCTGCTGTGGAAATCACGAATAACAAAATGTTCTTGAAACACTAATATTTTAAATAAAAAGAGTTCATTGCCAATCAACTAAATCAATCACTTAAACTGACTGATTTATGGAAATTTGAATATCACTATTCAATAAAAAAAGGATAATTTTAGATTTTTCATCGATCTATTCAAAGTAAATACGCCAATCAGAGCACAAGTTTCTCAAGATTAATTGGACTAAGATTATGAAAATGTTGAGTTTTTCTAAATTTTTAACATTCAAAGTATCATAAATCAGTCTTAGTTGATCGTGGAAAATAGAAACATTCATTCACTTATTTAAAATTTGGTGTGTCCACAATATTTCTCAGAATATGATACCTTATTGCATTAAATTTAGACTTCATAATTTTTTCATAATTTTTGAATTTTTTATAGGTCGGAACAAAATATTATTATTGATTTCATATCAATCCTTTTGAAAGCAAAACTAAAAACTGAATTTTATCCAGAATCTGAGAAATTTTTGTTGAATTACTCTTTGAGATATTACATAAATTATGAAAAATATTTTGTTATTTACATAAGACTTGAATACCGAGCGATTCTGTTTGCAATACTCATATTCAATAATAATAATAATAAATTAATAAATAACGATAAAAATGATAAATTAAATAAAACGCTTTTTTTTCATTAAAAAATATCTTTATATTAATTGCAATTTCAGCATTTCCACTTTAAATTAAAGTTGAAGTTTTACTGGAAATGAAAACAAATTAGGAAAATATATATAGTAAATTGAACGAAACGATCTAAATAACAGTATAAGTTTGAAAGAACTATCAAAATTTGAAGATTAAATATGTTTTGTTTGAGAAGATATTAAGAGACAAATTATTTGAAATATTTAATTGAAAATTGTAGCGAGCGGTAATACTGGCGAACCGGCTGGTCGCCAAAGGCGGCTAGTTATTACTATAAATTTTAAAATTTTAAGATTCTATTTTTTGCTATGCATAAAATAGAAAAGTTTGATTTGGATTTTGTTTATACTAGAAAATCCAAATGCAAATTTCTAATTTTGTTTACATTTAACAGGTTAGTATTCGCATGTTTTTTTCAAATAAATTTATCCAAACTGTATCCGCTGTGTATACAGTCGTCCCTGCATAGGGGTAACGTATCTTCTCCGTGTTCTGGGCGTCTCGGGTTCGATCTCTGTGTTCTGTCTGTGAAGTGTGTGAATGTGCCGCATGTAAAAAGGGGTTGTGCAAACGAAAGTGTTGATTTCATCTTCATGTGAGCTAGAAGTCAGACTGCTCAGGGGTCTTTACCCTCAGAAGCTGCTGCACCCCCTTTCCGTGGTAACGCGGACAAGACGTCATTATCCGTTAGATAGACCATCATATATTGTTAACGCTAATAAATAATGTAGATTAAAAACACAAGAAATTTTTTCCAAAACATATTACGAAACTCGCAAAAGGAAAAAAAGAGAGAGAGAAAGAAAAAAGAAAAAGAATTTTCTCATAGAGATAACATTATCTAACGACTGGAAGAAAAAAAAAAGAAGTAATCGTATATCTGTCAGAAAAGGCGCGACTAACGAAATGTTAATTTTCTGTTCTTTATAAAATAAGGGTTTAGTAATTAATATAATAGTTGTATGATGGCATCTAATTAAAAATACATAAAATTTTAAAGTTCTTTAAATATTACATATGAATAGCTAAAGGATTATCTTATTATAGTTTATCATGGTGCTTTAAGCAAAAAAAAAAAAAAAAAAAAAAATTCAATTTACAGGATCTACTTAGTCCAATCTTTCTGCTGAATCTTTCTATCTGCTGAATCTGAAATTCTCATTATTCCGTACATTCTTTTTATAGGCAATTCATTTTAACAGAAGAAAGTTGGAATTTTTTTTTAAAGGAACAAAGAGCATCTGTGTGAATTCGTTTGCTTCGTATTCCTAGCACGGGAAATAAGTAATGGATAGTTGAGTCGCCATTTAGTGAAATCACAAATTGCTAAGGTACCTATTTATATGACAAGATAGTCAGTTAACAAGCGTTACTACGCATGTCATTTTAATAGACACCTATATCAGTTCACAATCTGCATTTTTAAGATGAGAGTGAGTGGGTCTCATTCACATATTACGATTTGTTTGCATTTCGTGAAATCTTTATGAGTAGAATAAAAAAGGCGATGTCTTCTAGTTTTAATTCTTAAGCGAAGGGAGAAGAGTTATGATCTAAAAATTCTCTTTTACTTTTCATTTAACAATTCTTGAAAACAGAGTGCCTCACAAAAGGGACATTTTTTATAACATACATTGTAGTGTACATTATGTTTAACTGAGATAATATTAATCGACATACCAGTATATGCATTATTTAATTAGTAACCTAAAGTGCAAAAATAAAAAAGTAATCTAAAAATTACTTATATATACAGGGTGTTTATTTAGTCCCGGACCCATTTTGATGTTTAATAACTCATAAAATAATAAAGATAGATTAAAGTTAATAACATAAATGGTTAAATAGACTCAAAAAGTTTATTGACCCTTGTCAATGAACTTGTCAATGAATGTGAACCGCTGATCTCACAGATATTCTAGGATTGTGTAAAAATGTCTCTCTGACACGATCAACATCAAAATCACTTGTGCAAGGACGTCCGGAACGTTTCTTATCTGCGATACTTCCAATTTCTATAAAATTCTTTTTCCACCGCAAGATGCTGTTTTTGGATGGAGGATCTTTTTGGTAAATTCATCTGAAATTTCTCTGTGCTGATTTCGTTTCAATGAACCACCATAAAATCTGTGCTTTCTCTTGGGGTGTATGCATTCTCCTTACTATCCACTCGAATAAAACATCACTTACAAAAATACTACATAGAACAAACACATCAAAAGTAAACATAACATTTCAATAGTTGTCAAAAACAAAAGAGAGAAAAATGCACTTAATAAGCAGACGATATTTAGAAAAGTACAGATATTTAGACTGGAAAATGAAATTATCTGAAATTAACCACACGCGCAGACGATATTTACAAAAGTTAAAATATTCAAACCTGAAAAGGAAAATATATGAGTTATTCCATCAATAAATGCCATAAGTTTGTTTACATCTTCATTATTTTATGAGTCATTAAACATCAAAATGGGTCCGGGACTAAATAAACACCCTGTATAATTAATTAAATAGATTTTTCTTAATTTTTAAAAGTTTTCTGTCAGGTCTGACTTTGGAAGCATTTTCTGTCCTTCTTCCACATGTGCCCACCCAAAGAAAAGGGAATCTTTTTGCTCCCGAGCTTGGGTGAATACAGTGAATATAATATTTATGTATAAACCCATTGTATTTTGAGATAGCTAGACTTAATGCTTGTGAGGATTGACGATAATTGGGAACGTATTAACTCCACCCTGAACGTTCGAAAGAGATCTCAGACATTACTTTCTAATGACTCAAAAAGATGGGAAAAGTAACTCTTTCCTGTTTCTCTACCTTATTCCAAGCTTTTAAATCATAAGGGTTTATGTTTTATTTTCTCGTATTAGCACAGAGAAAGTATAGTAATTGTCAAAAGATTTTGAGATTCGAGATTTTGAAGAATCTCTACGTTTCAGACTTCAACAAACATAATTTTGGAAAATGTCCGTCCGTCTATTTGTCTGTCTCTGTGACAAAGATAATTCAAAATATTTTAGTAGGCAGTTGAAATTCGGTATACAGTCTTAAGACTCAATTTGTAGATTTCTATCAAATTTTGAGTAAAATCTGTTTAGAGGTAGTAGTCCATCTGTCCGACTGTTCGAATATAAATAAATAAGATAACTAGAAAATGAAAAGAGCTAGATTGATAAAATTCAGCACACAGATTTAATATCTATAGAGTAGACACCTATCAAATATTTAGCTAAATCCAACTAGCGGTTGACTGTCGGTCGGTCTGCGATAATTAAAAAATGCTAACGATTTAAGTATATCAGATTTGGTATGGGGTTTTGTGGCTGCAAGCATAGTTCCGTGTCAAATTTTTGTTTCAATAAATTGCGAAAAACGAATTTAAAATAAGAATTTGATTTCAAGATCTAATAACCGCTTGTTAGAGATTAATAGTTAAAATATTTCCCAAGGATGACACGATACATTCAGTCGAAATGCTCAATTCACGCTAAAAGTTAATATTTCATAACTGCTGTATGCCAGGGCCATGTAAAGTGTTATCTGGAATGACAAGTTTATTAGAGAGTATGCGAGAAAGTTTTCTGGAGACCATTCCCGATGGTTAGTTTTGGAGTAGACTGGAAACGGCCATGTATTTTACTCGGTGCTTACCCTTCCGTTATTATGGTATAGAAGTCTGTAGAAAGGTTGCTGTCCAGAGTATCATTGTTGTCATATGATCATATTTCATAATCATCAGACTTATCTCAAAGTACCTGTCAAGTTTTAAAATGAGGTTTCAATTAACTAAAATAAACCCAATAAATAAAAGGTAAAGAGACACTTAAAAATGCACTTATAACAAATTACCCAATGCGGATTTTAAAGTAATCTTTGAAATAGTAATCGATTAATTTTAATGTATAACATAATCAAAAAACTTGAATAATATTTGTATCTAACGAATTGAATTTATCAAAATAACTGCACTCTAGCAGTTAAAATGCTGCTTGATAAATTATTAAAATTTTATTATGGATTGCTTTTTCCTCCAACAACTATTTACACATTTTTGTCACGTATAAAAATTGTTTTTTCTCATACTTTTAAAGTTTTTCTCTACATTTTTTTTAAAAAAAAGTATATCTATATTGATGCATTTTTCTATGTTAGCAGATAAGAAAACATTACAGGAAAGATCTGTTTTCTCTAACACACTAGCAAGGAATACATCACACGTAAATATGTATTGTTTTTATTATCAGTCAAAATAATCTATAAAGAATTTTCATCTGAATTTTAAATGGGAAGATCATAATGCAAGCAGATATATCACGATTTCTAGTAAATATTCTGGAACCGACGCACGTCTGTAAACGCTTACGTGCAAACATAATCTCGCCTACGTGAACCAGGAAAAATGTTTATTATTTCCAGAAATAAAATTTATTTCTCTATGATCTACATAATAACAATAATGCTCTAAAGAAACTCATAAAAGACGAAATTTTAATCGGAATCGAAACAAAATAAAAGAAGCAAACGACTAATAATCTCATTTTTATTTGGATTTTTGATTAACGAAAATGTTTTTTACTAGCTAGTGTTTCAGATGTTTTGATTTTAAATCTAAAACTCTTAAATGTTTCAAATTATTTTGATAACATAGGGAGTTTTTGAAATGCTAGAATCAAATATTTCTTTTCAAATATATCAAACAATAAATGAGGTTAGTAATCTTTTTTACTAAACAACTGCTGAAATTTTTAAAACTAGTTTACATTTGCTTTGTGGAATAAAATCTAACAATATTTTGTAAAACTTTTGATAAATATTTTAAACCTCAACACTTTAATTACGAGAGATTTTTTTAACAAACAGAATGCAACTGTATATGTATACTGTATACAGAATACAGAGGCAACTGTTATTTCTATGGAATCGAGAACTTTATTATTCAATCAAATTCAACTAATTAGATGATAAGAAAATAACCTTTGCATGATCAGTCACGAATTTTTGTTTTGTTACTTCGGCATCAAAGAGAAAGATGAAATGTGTTATATGTATCAGTTTTTCACTATTAATAATTTGCATCTTTAAGTGCTAACAAAAATTTTAAATAACTGCCAAATATATTATTTATTTTATTGATAGAATATAAAGAAATTAAAAAAATTCCTCACCACCTTTTAAATATAGATCATAATTTATCTATTAACTTAGAGGAACTTTGAAATTTAAGCAGTAAAAAAAATTCAAGCCTGGAGTATGAATGCAGAATTTCAAGACAACGCAGCTACCTATGGTGACCAACTAGTTCGCCAATATTATTGACGTATTAATGTGCAAAGCATTTTTGAAAATTTTTATCTTGTTTTTGTTAAAAAAAATAAGAATTTAATTAAAATCTACTAAGATTTACTGCACGTATAAATTAAAAAGGTGTGTATATATTAAGAAATAAAAACGGAAATCTCAATCCAGAGTTAATGTCCAAAGACTTTTTACATTTCAATAAATATGAAAAAAAAAATTATTAAACCGCTTTTCCGATTCTATTGTATTTTTCAAAACTGTATGGATAATAGAAAAGAATATAAAACTTTTTTTCTCTTGTGATCAAAATATATGATTTATTTCAAAACATCTGCCAATCTGCAAGCTATTGACCTGTGCAATTGAATTACGTCTAGTGCTTAAAATGTTATAAAATATATAAAGAATAATCTCGGGAAATTACTTTCAAGTTCTACAACTAAAATTGCGGGCCTGAATTTCAAAATAGTTGTGTTCTAAAAACTTTTCATTAACACATTCCCCGTTCATGAACCAAAAACCATGCATCCTTTGAACTTTTTGTTTCCATTCAAAAAGTCGTGGGAAAATTAAAAACCATCCCTCAATAAAATTTGACACTCATATCAAAAAAAGGAACTCATTACTTTTTAAAAAAATGAAACAAAACAAAACAAAAAGTCCCTTTCACTATGCAGAGGAACCTCGACCTAACCATTTCGATAACCAGGTCAGCAATAATAATGTTTCCCTTTTCAAGCCAGTAATTGCCCAACAAAAGAACGGAAAAAGCTTCCCCGTGCTTGTTGTACAAATGGAATTCTTAATCAACGTTATTGTTTAAACGGTGTTGGATGAAAAGGCCGGATAACTATTGACAGTAGTTTATGGAGTAAGGTTTTCTCAAGTTTTAGTTGGTTTTCCCTCACACAGATATCTTAAAGAGTCTCATTGTCCAAAAATCAGTTTTGATATTAGGACTTGATTTTGAAGGGCTTCAATATTGAAATTTCTAGGTGTCGCTGATTATTATAATAGGAAGAATGGACAGTAAAATAGCGCCGTAAAGTGTTAATTTAAGTGCTTCTTGAATTTTAAGTGATTCGCTTGGGTGTTCAAATAGGACAAGTAATAATAAGGCAACACAGAATGTTTAAAAATTGCACGAGTTTTGAAATCAAGCAATGCTAATAAGCGTTTCGAATGAAGTTCTTTATTCTTCTAAAAATTTATGCTTTGTTTTTAATAGATACCAATGAATAGCTATATTTTGTGTTATATTGCTTGCTTTGACTAGATGTCCTGAACAGGCCTGGTTAGTTGGTTAGTTCACATATGAACCAAATTTATCAATTCGGCTATCTTATTTTTACTTTCTCGTATAAGAAGTAAACAAGAGGAAAGTATTGTAATTGCCTATTCAATAAATAAAAATCAAAATCGAAAGTTTAATGAATTTCCCACACTTCAGACGCCTCTAGTTCGCAAAAGCACATTTTTCTAACTATATCTGTTTGTCTGTGAATATGATAGTTAAAAAAAGCTTTGATGAAATTTATGGTATTTTTTTAAATCAAATTTGTAGAGATCTATCAGGTTGCGCACGAAATCTACCTTCGGAAAATGTGTCCAGCTGTCCGAGTACAATACTTACAAAACATAAAAATCTATATAGATAGATAAAAATTTTGTGCACAGGTTTAGTATTTATAATGTAGATTCTTATCAAATTTTGAACTACATTTTTTTAATCTGTACTTGTCTCATACATGTAAAGGTGACAGTTGGAAAAGGAAATGACATAAATAAAGGAAATTTGATATGCAATATTTCTATTAAAAATAAATTAAAATTTAATTTTTTATTAATTTTTTTTCAATCGGTTAAAAAATGTCCTCAAATGAATACTCACTTTATGCTATGAAGGAGACATTTTTCATGTGCAAAACTCAGAAAATAATAAAAACATTTTTCTTTTGTGGTGTTTACAAAACTGTCTAAGGTCTACAATATTATACGAGAGGGGGTGGGGGATATGGGTTAACACCTTTGTTAGATATACGTAAGAAAGTTTTAGGAAGACCAGTCCTGCTGATAATAATGTCTTAGATTGAACATACAATGAAAAAGTAATGTGATTATAAAAGATTTCGACCTCCATTTTTAATGAATCTCCATGTGCATGACCTACTGAAAATCAAAGTTTTGAAATTTCTCACACTTGTGTTTTTTACTATAATGAAATCAACCAATAAAAAAATTAGTGTTTGGTATTGACACCAAAATTGATATTTACCGAATTTCATGCGAAGTATGTCAATCATCAACAAATCTGTATCTCCGTTAGTACTTGTGGTTTGGTTATATTAAAGTCCCGTTTTGAAGCAACACTTGGGTTATTTTGGGACGGACCTCGTAATTTTGAACTGCGGTCAGATGACGAGGACGATACCTGAGCTGGTACCCCCCTCTCCACACCACACCTCACCTCACCAGCGGGAGGACGTTTGGTCAGGACGGATTTAACGTGCAACAGACCCCCTTACACTACGGTTCTTCGGTGGAATCGGGTCTCGAACCTGAAACCCTCCGATTCCGAGACCTTACCACCAGGCCACCGCGGCCCTGTTAGTACTTGTGGATGTGTGGGCAATAAGTCACTTACTGACGATCTATATAACAGATTGCTGGATTTAGAACTACAAGATATGGAAGTTGGGAATATGCACTTCGTAGAGATTTTTTTTTAAAATTAGAATTTTGATTAATGATAAATTAAGCGATATTTTGAGGTTCACTTGTTAGGACTCAGGAATCAAATCAACTCAAATTTTCCTTTTCATCATTTTGTCCTTTCTAATGATAACAATTTAATAATCGTGCAAATGTTTCTTGAATTTCGAGGATTTTTGGAAATATTTTTGTATGATTAGTATCAGTGCATTTCATCATGGGAATTACAACCAAATAATTTTCATTGTTCCATCGAATATTTAATCACATGATTTCCCTCCATTGCTGAAAAATAATGTAGTAGCATTGAAGTAGTATTCTAATTCATATCTGTGTAATTTACATAAGGAATAAGTTTGTCTAATTACAGTATCGCAAAGGTTAAAAGATAGATGAAGCAGACAGCTGCATTTTTAATAGTGCTGTAAAGTTATCATATACAAAACGGAACAAGTTTAAGATTATTAAAAATAAACAGCATTAAAGTATGTCACAATTTGATGCTTTTAAATGTTTTCTTGAGGCAATCGTAAATATTAAGTTATGCATAATGGATATTATTAAAAACCAGCGGTAGTGGACTCTCCACACTTTTTCACATATTCTCTAATAAACTTGTAATGCCAGAGAACGATTTGTATGACATTGAAGTACAATAAGGACTAAATATTAACTTTTGGTATGAATTTAGAATTTTTATTGAATCCATAGTTTCATAATTGGCAAGTATTTTTAGCTATTAATCCCTGGCATGCCGAAAATCGAATTTGTGCTTTAGGCATGCTTTTCTCTATCGATTGAAGTAAAAATCTTACACAAAATTGCATTTCTAGTCACAAAATCTTATACCTAATTTGATATATTTCAGTCATTGCGTTTGTGAATTACCGAGTTAACATGTTTTTGAAAATACAGACCGGGAGACAGTAAACCCGCTGCTAGATTTCTCTAAAAATTTTGACAGATTAAATCTGCGTACTGAATTCTATTTCATTTTATAATTATCGTGTAAACTTAACCAGACAGGCGAACTTCCTCTGAAATGATTTAACTCAAAATTGATAGAAACCTGCAAATATAATGTAAAGACCGTATACCGAATTTCAACCGCGAAGCTGAAAGCGTTTTTGAGTTACCTTTGTCATAGACGGACATTTTCCAAAAATGTGTTTTTCGAACTCAGGGAGATCTAAAATGTGGAGATTCGTCAAAATATGGAATTCGAATTTTTTGACGCTTACTATACTTTCTCCATACTACGTATAACAGAAAGTAGTGATAAAAACTAATATTCTCCAAATACCAGAGGTTCATCAAAGGCAATGAGTGATAATTATTATATTTATATTATATGTTTATTCAATAAAAATATGGATAAATAATTAGACATTAAAAGAATCTGAAAATCTATCTTCAGCAGGTATTAGGCTTAAGAAATTAAGTCTATTAAGAAAAAAGATGTTTAATTAATTATTAAAAACAGTAACCTTTATCTTATTAACAAATAAATAAATGTCACAATTTGAAATCAATTATGACACATGTAACATGAGTGTAACAGTTTCAAAGCTATTACCACTAATGCAGAAATGTAAACAATCCTTTCACAGTAGAAAATATTACAGATACTTCTGACCGGACGCGTCGCCGATGGTCAATCAGATTAGAGTGGACACTCTTGTTCGGACCTACATCCCCGATTCTTTCCCCGGCGACCGTTTCAGGTGATTAACCGAATGGAAATATTACATTCGAGAAAATCGGTAATAAACAATTAAGAAAGTTGACAAAGTACAGTTCTGATTAGCAGAGGTCTCCTAATTTCATTCCCGGGTTCACGAATGCGTGAAATTGAATAAACGTAGTCGCGAAACAGTTTCCCCCAGTTGCTGGATCATGACGAAAAACGCGAAGAGTGTTCGGACTCAAGGTCGTTCGCAGCCAGTCAAACTGTAGATGTTCAACTCTTGACAATGCCAGAGCCATCTAAATGCCAAATGAAAATCTTACGGATTTCTGAGAATTAACAACTGAAATGTAATAAACCATTTTATTATCTCTGTATAAGGAACACAACGAGTGAATATATTAATATGTGGAGTGCCTTGTGAATACCATATGATTCACATGTATTTTATAATTAGATTGCCCCAACTTTTCTACAGTTCAGACATACAAAGTATCATCAAATTAAATAAATGGGACTAGAATGGTCATGTGCTGAAGTCTCAATTCAGAGGCAAGAGGGTTCCAGATTAGAAACATCACTTTATCAAAGAACCACCTTGTGAGTGGGTCAAATGTTCTTTAAATATATCGAGGCCTGCTGTCCTCGCACTAGTGTGGTGCAGAAGCTTGGACAGGTAAATACCATTTCAGGTGTCGCTCTCATTATCTGACTAGTTTCATAAATACAAGGTCAGTCTCAAAAGAGCTCTTCTGTTGTTTTAAATAGAGCTTAGATAATTAAATTAATTAAACAGATCCTAATCACAGCGAATATGTTAAGCATAAAAAATTCGCCCCGGTATTTTGATGGATTTCCACATTTTAACCAGTTTAATAGGTCTCATGTTTCCTATCGAAGATGTTATTTCCATTCTCCCTCCATAAAAATTGTAAACCTTGAACATCATGAATGTTCAGATTTTTATTTTCAGAATCCTGCTTATGATAATATTATACTTCGTAGTACAGTGAAGAAAACCAAAAATTCACTTTGCATGTCTCTTGGACAAAGAACTACAAATTTAATAATACGATTACATATCAAATTTGATTTATCAAAATTATTATATTTTGAGTTGCAGCGTTTACATGCATGCGAAAGTAAAGATCTTCAGACATTTAACCTGTTCAAGCATATAGTTCAAAATTTGATACTTATCTGATCTTTAAGTAGTTAAACTACGAGTCAAATTTCATCCATCCAGATCTATATCCTTCATTTATATTAGGCCAAAAGAAAATGTAAACTTCCTTTGGATGAATTTCGCCCTAATGTTGATAAAAATCTGCAAACTTGGCTTAAAGGCTAGATACGAAATTTATAATGATAATTCTAGATATAATAATACTTTTTAATGCTTAGAAATCTCAGAAATGGCTGCATGTTTGCAATAATTATTAAATATTAATTTGAAAAAATTTTCTATTTAATAATTATTATATTTGCTAATTACATTCTATAATCATTAC
>JAPMOR010068429.1:614753-652779 GCA_026543865.1 Argiope aurantia | reverse complement strand
TTCCTTGTCCTCACCATTATGTTTTTACGAGAATTAATATATAATTTTTGCAGGTTAAAATTTTCATTTTGTGTATGTGTGTGTGTATTGGTGTATTACAGGACTGACAGTGTTACACAAATTTGCCAGTGATGTAATTTAGAAGCTGAAAATGTAAATTTTGGAAATATTTTTTGTTGAAATTTTTATTAATTGAAATTTAGGTGATTTAGAGTATTACCATAACTGAGAAAATATTATAGCATATAAATATTTTATTTCTAAAACGAAATATCCATTTTGAAATGCACCCAAAAATTATTTTTCCAAAGCGCTGATTCAAATTTAATGATACCATTTTAAATTTTGTATAATTTTAAATAATATTTTACACTATATTTAAATTGATTTTTCAATAGTATATTTCATAGTCATATAATGAAACTGAAAAAGTTTTTCATCTTTGTAACAAATATTTCATCTTGGATTTTTCTTTCATCTTATTTAATAAAGGTGTAAAGATACGGCTTGAGAATTTCTTTTATTAATACTATAGTTGGGATCAGTGCATTAGGCTTATGTTTAACATACGTTTTTAATATACTTCATTTACGTTTTTAAAATTTTATTGCATTTGCATTTGTTTTACTCCACAACAAGGAAGAACATATTTTAGACTGCTCGCATTTCTAAACACAGCTGCTCTTTCCTGTAATATGAATAGATTTCTAAAAACATATTATTATTCTTATAGCTTTAAATTCGCTTTCTTGATATAGTTCCTAGTTTGTTTCTTTTGTCGAAATTAAAGAAATTTTTATTGAATGATTCTTTGAAACGCTGAATAAATTATTAAAAAAATATATTTGATTTGCTACAAAATTGCTATTACTAACAATATTATTTTCCTTTTTGTTCCAAAATTATTATGTTTCTGTCTGTTTAGCAAGAATTTGTCTATTAGGTTGATTTAATAATTCCCTTTGAAATTGGGGCGTATATTTAGTGTGAAATGAAAGAAAATTATTCAAAGAATAAAAACTAACGTCAGCGTCCTGGCATAGGGGTAGCGCGTCTTCTCCGTGATCTGGGCGTCCTGGGTTCGAGTCCCGATTTGGGTATGGTTGTTCTTCCGTTGCTCTATCTGTGAGATGTGTGAATGTGCCCTCCCGTAGAAAGGTGTTGTGCTAGCGAATGAGTGATGCGTGAGTAGCAAAGTCGTACTCTTGGCCCTAGGTGGCGCTACTAAACAAAGAAGAGCCGCTCCTCCACCGGCTTAAATCGATGTTTTTGTAACAGCGGGCTTGTCCATGGCAAGTGCCATAACAAACAACAACAAAACTAATATTGAAGCAATGACGTTTGGTGTCAGTAAGTGGATTCGAATCATTAAATTAATATTTCCCTTTTAAAACTCCTATATTAAAACTTAACGATTGGTGCATTATTCCAACTGCTTCAATGAATAATACAGATGGATAAATCCAATGAATAATGTTTAAGAATAAGTCGCACTGTTTCATTTGTTTAACAGAATGATATTAATGTAGGAGTTCCAATATTATGACATTTTTTTTTAATTTGAAGAATTTCTTTAACTTTTTTTATTTCATTAAATTAATTTTCGAATATCATTACATTTTGGAGCAATTTAAATTATTATACTAATTTTTTAAATAAAATGAGAGACTTATCTATACATTCTTTATCATTCTAGTATATTCTAAAAATTTGAGAAAATTCCAGTACGTTTAGAAACAATCTAGAATAATTTTTACCATTATTGCAGTTTAGAAATTAATAGAATTTTCGAAAAGTTTTCGCAACATTATAGAATATTCCAGATCATTCTGTAATTTTGTAAAATATTTTTTTACAAAATTACTGCCTATGATTCAGACATCTACTTTTCAAACTTCTTCTTTGTCATCTTTTAACACTTATAGAAAAAGAGTAATCAGAGATGAGAGTGAGTATGAATCACATGTAAATCACAGGTGAATCACGTGTCAGTCAATTTGTTCACTAAAAATGCTTAACCAACAGGAAATTTTCAAAATGTTTGTGGAATAATCTGGAACATTCGTGCACTAGAATAAATCTCAAAAATATGTCAACATCGTAGATGTCAGCATTTCCATTTTGAATTTAAAAAGACGTAACTTACGATCTAAATACAAAGTATAAGGTTCGATTTCTCGTAAGAAACAATTCAAATGATAATATTTAGTGAAACATCGGATGATATTATTATTAAAGAAAATTATAAAATTAAGTGCATTAATTTGATGATGTTTAAAAGAAAATACCGGCGTTTATCTAAATAATGGAAACACCTTAGATTTGTAAAGAATCCTTTATTAGTATGGTGTAGGACCGCGTTTGGCATGTATTGCAGTTTGGATTCGCCTAGGAATCGATTTATACAAGTGTTGAATAATGTTTAGAGGTATATTGTAGAATTCTTCCTGGAGATATTGGGAAAGTTCTGGGAGAGATACCGATCAAGAACATTGATTCCTATTGAACGCTCTAAAATAGATCATAACGATTCAGTTATATTGAGGTCGGGTGACTGTACGGGCCAAGGCATTTGTTTAACTTCATCCCGGTGTTCATCAAATCATGATTGGACAAGTCTCGCTGTATGCATAGGTGCATTATCATCCTTCGAAAATTCCATCTCTTGCAGGAAACAAAGTTTGCATCATAGGTTGGACCTGGCCAGCTAAAATTTCTCCCCAGTGATCCTTCCTTTCAGGATTATGATTGGTCCAGCAAAAAACCAAGACATGACTGTCCATATCATGACAGATACACCACCATGTTTGACAGTTGGAAGGAGACAATCACGATCATACGCTTGTGCAGGTGTCCTCCAAACGTGCACCTGTCCTGTTGTAGAAAAAAGAAATGTGAAACGTGATTCGTCAGAACCATATTACTTTCTTCCGCTTATCAGTCCACCAGGTTTTGTGAGTGTGACACCACTGCAGACGATGTTTACCATTAACATCTATGGTAAGTGGTTTGAGAATTGCTGCTCTGCCATAAAGGTTTGGGGGCCGCGGTGGCCTGGTGGTAAGGTCTCGGCCTCGGAACCGGAGGGTTTCAGGTTCGAGACCCGATTCCACCAAAGAACCGTCGTGTAAGGGGGTCTGTTGCACGTTAAATCCGTCCTGACCAAACGTCCTTCCGCTGGTGTGGAGAGGGGGGTGCCAGCTCAGGTGTCGTCCTCGTCATCTGACCGCGGTTCAAAATTACGAGGTCCGTCCCAAAATAGCCCTAGTGTTGCTTCAAACGGGACGTTAATGTAATTAAACTAAACTAAACTAAACTGCCATAAAGGGTCTGTTTATGAAGTTGCCTCCTAACTGTAACACTGACACTGGAGAATCCAGATGGGTATTGGGCTCTGCGGTCACTTTTGCTGCAGTTGTTCGCTTTTTAGACATTACAATCCGCTTTGATACCTAACGGTCTTTTTCACTGAGCTTCTCTTTCAGCCCACTTTTTTGCTTTGCCAAGCTTGTCTTGTCGCTCTGTGTGTATGCTGCCATGATTTTAGACACCGTACCTCTAGAAACGCCTAAAAGTTCGGATGTTTCGGTCACACTTGCTCCAGCTAGACGGGCTCCTACAATTTGGTCTCTTTCAAAATCTTAGACATTCTGAGGTCTTACAGTTTAAGCTTTTGAGAAAAATACAAGAATTACAGAACTTCAATAAAGTTAACACATACTATCAGAATACATACATTTCTATTTATAAGAAAAAATGGTGACTATTATTATATTTTAATACTTACGAAGCGCATTCAAAAATGTCACTTTTATTCACAGGTGTTTCCATTATTTTGATAACTACCTATACAATTAACCAACATTTAAACAGGATGCCTAATTTTGATTAAATAGACCAAATAAAATTGACCAAAAACAACAACAACAAAAGCAGACGAAAAACTCTTACCCTTTGCCTGCTTTTTCTAAATTCAAATAAAAAAATTGCCACTAAAAATATTACACCTCTACTCCTAAGATTATCTCTACAAGATATATTTATGTTTCTTCCTTGAATTGAACACATTCTTCTTTGTTATGGATAGCTTCCTAAAACAGGAAGCAGGGTGAAAAAAATCCGTTTGTTTTTCAATGCGGCATTTTTAATTGAAAGATCGGAAAAAGATCTTGATCTCTGACTCTACTTGAATGACAAATACGGAAAGCAGTCATTCCATTCTTTGTGATTCTTAGCAATCTTCGTTTCTACAGAGCTATTATTTATTTTGATGGCTTGATTTTCTTCGCGATAAATGAAAAAAAAAAAAAAGAAGTTACTTCGCTAAAATCTGGCAGTTACTACATTATTGTTTATTTTTATTACAATAAAACATATTTCGGTTGGAGATATTAATATTCTCAAATTGCAGTTATGGTTCAATTGAGATAATTTTTTATGTCATTAAAATGAAATTGATTTAAGTAATTAAATATGTGAAAAAACAGATTTATCTAAAACAATATAAAATAAAACGGTTATATGCAAGCAACTATATACCATAAAATGGGGTTATGTGAAAAATACATAATAAAAACTTGTTTATGTGATATTTTTGAATTAAAGAAGCTGTGTTATACATACAACCGTGTGGTAGTTTTAAGTTATTTTATAATCTATAAAAGAATTTATGAAAGCAAATACATAGCAAATTTATATTTTCATAAGTGAATTTAATTTTTAAATTCTGGTATATTTTTCACATGATTATTCAGCTTTGCAATTGCACACACACACACACACACACACACACACACACACACACACACATATATATATATATATATGTGTGTGTGTGTGTGTGTGTATGAATATATATATGTGTGTGTGTGTGTGTGTGTGTGTGTGTGTGTGTGTATTATAATATTAATAACACCTATTTTTAATGTATCTACAATTCGTGAATGTCACTATTACTTTGATTTGAATAGCAAAAATTCTGCAAAAGAATTTTCAAGAAAATCATTAATTGTCGCAAAAAGTTATTTTTAATGAAATCCTAATATTAATGAATGCAGTCATACAAGGGAAAATAATTTACGCTTCCTGCACGATCGCATTTCAAAAATGATTCGAATTCACTCTTTTAATTCAATAACAAATGAATACCTGTTCAAAATCGATTAATTCAACTTCATATTCAAAGAAAAATAATTCAAATGCAAATTAAACTGAGTATATTAAAGATCATTCGAAATTTTAATGGCATTTTCAGCTAGCTTCCGGATCTATGCTATTTAATGTGTATTATATAACATCCACTGTTGAGAAACGGACCAGTTCTGTGAAAAGATTAATCACGTCTATCGATAATAAATAATCTAAATCGTATTAAGTGCGGAAGTCTATTTTTCTTAATTTTTGTTTATTCAAATATTCACCTGACAGATGTCTTATCCAAACTGGCTAAAACACTTTCGTTTTTCAATTTATATTATAGATGCCTTTCATGAATTAGAGCATTTACATTAATGTATTGTTTTTCACACAGAAGCGCTTTAGTTTTTAATTTACGATGTAGATTTACTACCTCCCTCCACAAATTGTAGTGGAATTTAAAATTCTTGCAATGTCACCTGAAGATATGAAATTCGAAGCTATATATAGGGCGTTTCAAAATTCAACGTTCTGACTTAGAGAAAAGGTAAAGAGTGGTGTTACTAAGCGTAATTTCTTAAGAAATTTAACCCAGAAATATCAATAACTCAACAACCATAACTATATCCAAAAAACAATCTTTCTTACCTAGGTACAATATTACAAATTTATAACAATAACCATTCATTAAGACTGTTTAAACTGCAATATCTTAACAAATAGAAAACGAAATCTTTGATTGAATTGATCTAAAATTTGGGTTAGATTTACAAATCTGTTAGCTCTCACTGGGGGGGGGGCACATCAGATATGAGGGTGAAATGTTTCCGGCATGGTGGTTGGTACTCGCCACCCGGGTGGGAAGAGAAATAGTGGGCTTCGAATATCTCCTTTCGATGACGGAACGTGCTTCCCACAGGAGAGATCGTACCGTGGCTGGTGATGGCTTTTAGGACTTCCCACCAGTGCTGTCGTAGCTGGGCGATCAGTTAAATTAATCCGTGTGCCTTAGTGACGGTTTTTTAGATTAGTGTTGTTGTATTCACTTCCCGTTTTTAAGCAACACGAGGGTTATTTTGGGACGTACCTCGTAATTTTTAACTTCGGTCAGAGGACAAAAACAACTCCTGAGCTGGCCTCCCCCTCTCCACACCACACCGTCCGTAGGACGTTTTAGAGTGCACTAGACCCGCTTACATGTCTGTTCTTCTGTGGAATCGGGTCTCGAACCTGAAACCCACCGGTCCCGAAGCCAAAGCCATACCACCAGGCCACCGCGGCCTTCTGCCTTAGGGACGAATCGGAGTGTGAAGTTATTGTTACAAATCTGTTAGTAAAATTAAATGCTGCATTTTCTTTACCTAGATCGTTGTAACTTTGAGTTAACATTTTCACATTCAAATGGACGAATTGATACCTCTTAATTTTTTAAAACTATTCATCGAAATACGCTTAAAGCTCAAAAAAGTTAACAGGATTCCACTCTTCCAGATGGAATTGCCTTTTATCTTTTAATTGTAAGTAATTTGACTCTAAAGTTTCAATGTACCCATTTGGGAAAATCAACCAACGAAAATATCGAAATTTTCTCATTACCACATATGGGAGGAATGAGCGTTCTTAAGAATTATCTTGAATTTATCTTAACAAATAGATAAAATTCATTCTTTGACTGAATAATCCATAGAGACTAATAGACAATCCACTCTTTGACTGAATTGATTTAAAAATTTTAACTAATTTGCAAATTTATTAGTAAAATTCTGAAGTTTTATTATTTTTACTTGCAAAGAGACAAACCAATTGTCAAATTTTCAATTTTTTTAATTCATGTAAGTCTAAAATATAGAAATTTCGACCGTTTCATATCTTTAATATATATATATATATATATAATAGATTTTTAACAGAAGTATGCCTATCTGAACGAGCTGTTATCCGATTAAAGATATCTCAGATCTGATTGTCATAGATTAACTAACGAAAGTTGTAGTAGAAAATGTCATTCGTCTTGCCTAAGTTCTTAAGAAATTTATAAAAAATTATTTTCAGTATACTTTAGATGTAAATATATAATAACATCAGAAACTATTTTTCTTTATAGTGGAATATTCTCAATTCATAATGTTCAAATCAATATTAAACAATAAAATTGTATTGAAATAATAGTGACCCTCTATCAGAAAAAAAAGCATTGCTGATCCCAAAATAGGAAAAACAATTGTCGATAGCAGAATATAATAAATCAGCATAAGTAAAAAACAATAAAAATTCCAGACCTCTCCTCTCACTGATTTTTACCATTTACCTGTGGTTAGATTAAATCACATTCTGATAATTCAGTCATTTTAAACATAAAAAAAAGACTGTGCTTCAGTTGTTACATGCTAAAACAGAAATTGGGATTTCTAATCTAATAAAGACGCAGAAAAAACGAAAGAAGGGGGTGTTTATAACTCCGCCCTGTGTTACAGATTACGGTGGACGATTATATACATTAATACTTGATATACAAATAAATGAGAATCGCATAAGACTGCCCAGTAGCAGAAGTTTTTCCTCTGAAATTTTTCAGTTCATATTACGTGCAAATTCGGGTTAATAAGGTTTGTAGGTAAGTAGAAAATATCCTTTTTTTTCCTTACAGAATTTACTGTTTATTTATATTTTTTTCGTAGTCCGCTTCAGAAAATTTCCATACATTGAAGATGTAATGAATACATTCGGAGCCAAATCAGAATTGTCAAGCTGAATAAATGCAGACAACTAAAGAGGAATTTTACAGCGTAATGATTAATCGTTTCTAAATTTTTTAAAAAAACTTTTCAATAGAAAACTATTAAAGCTCAGTGACCTGAACTGGAAAAACACATTAAATAGAACTGGCATTGAAAGGTTTGGATAATGGTAATACGGCTAAAAAAACCGCTCTTTTCAAGGTTATTTCATTGCAGTTTTTTCTAGTTTTTTTTTTAAAAATGTATAAGTCATAAATTAAAATCAACCATTTTACATTAAAGTCGCCGAACAACGTGAGTTCCGTATAGCACATTTCAAAAATAATTATTTTCTTAAAAAACACATAGTAAGAAAATTACTGACAATTCTCCCAGTGATATTTTGATGTATTTTTTTGTTGCTATGCTTGAATATAGGAAAGTTTTAAACTTGGAAATTTGCTATTTGCTTCAAGTAAGGATTTGATCAATAAAATAAAAATTATTGAAATAAATATCATGGAAATATTTTTGACATTTTTTTTATTGGAACAAAAGCATTCATAAACAAAATTTCAGTTGCAGTGATATTCTTTAAGCATTAAATCATGGTTCTGATTAAAATTGTTGAAAATTATTAATTTATTTCATAAATATAATGCAACTAAATTTTTATAGAAGGTATATATATAAATTAAATAAGCATTAAAAGAATGAATGAATAAAACATAAAAAATGAGAAAAGAATGATAAAGTTAAATTAAAATTCTGGTAAAAATAAAAGCAATACTTTTTCATTAATATAAAAAAACTTCATGAAAAAATGTGTAATTTAAATAATCGTTATGTAAAATAAATAAGTTAAAAAGCTACAAAGAATATTGAAACGTATTAGGCAAGTAATATTTCTTTTTTTAAGTAAGCTTTCTTAAAAAAATAAAATAAAAGCGACTAATATATTAAAACAAATAATTTAGAATTTTATGAAATGCTTTTTCTGGGTCATTTAAGGGATCGTAAAATTCGCAAGATTGAAAATGGTTTCGAAATTATCTATAATGTACTCGATATCATTTGAGATTAAAGTATTTTCCTGTCTACTGTTAATAAAATTATTTAATTATTAATAAAATTATTTAATTGATTGTCATTAACTTTTCCAAGGTTAACCAGTTTTTGTGATTAAAATTTGATTTATAACGCAACAAATCAATCTTAATATAACCAGAGTTACAGTTATTACATATCAAATCGTACTGTTGGTTATGCTATGTAAATATGTTTTATATTAAAGGACGTAATTCCCAAGAAGACGTAAATAGAAGAGTGTTTTAAAATTATATATAATAGTTTAAATGCATATTAATTGTTTTAATTTGTAATACACAAATTTACTATATATTTTATTAATTTCAATGAGAATTTAACTTTTATCGAATAATTTCTGAATCTCATAGATTCTCAAAAATCAAAGATTGTACCAAACGATTTTTCAAAATCTCCGAAAGCTTTATTTTTTTAAGTTATAAGCCTTTTTTAAAGAAGGACAAAAAAGGTATATTTATTATTAGATACTGCGATCTTGAAGGGAAAAAATAAAATTCTTTGAAAGATCTATGAAGTATGAGTGAATTCCTTTAACCTGGAAATCATAATGTGAATACAAAAATTCTTGTACAGTTCCTATTAATTTAAATATTTAATGAATAGTATTAACATTAGAAATATTGGAAATGCTTTGAGATTTTTTTTCTTATTCGAAAAATATATATTACTTTGATTTTACAACGTGTATTTATTCTTTCAAGCATACCGTTGTCTTAATTTTTTATTATGCTCATACTATTAAAAACATAACAGTTTTAGGATACTCTATCTTCTAACTTTCCTTTATTGAGACTTCACATTCTGAGTCTCATATAAACTACATAGATATAAAACAAAATTATTATTCTTTAGCCTACAACAATGGAAGAAAATCACGTGATTAGGTATGTGATGAAACAATAAAAATGGCTTGAATTTCCATTCAATGATGAAATCTATAGTTAAAAATTATGCAAAAATAGACTATTAAAAAGACGATTTCTTGACTATTTCATGGCGCAAAGATTAGTTTTATGTAATAATATTTTCGAAATATGGCGAACCCTCTCTAAAATTTCGCTTAATTTTTAACAAATCAAAATTCTAATTTAAAAAAAAACACGCGAATTTTAAAAAAAATTGCTATGAGGGGCTCTTTTTCATCTTCCAAAGTATATTTGTGCAAAATTTTGTAATCTGGTGATTTGCTCAGTCAAACAAATTGTCCTACAGAACGCTAACATTTCCGAATTCACCTTTATTATTATTTGACTGAGAGTAATCAAAATTTTTATTAAAAATTTGAAAAAAAAGTGTAATGTTTGCTAGCCCACATACGTAATCATAATGAACCTTATGTGATTCATTGATAGTGAGTTTAATAGCATTTCTAGAGCTATCCGCAATTTATTGTTTATTTACTTCTATTACTGTTTATTTTAAAAAAAGAAACCTCTAGATAAAAGTGTCTTTAATGTCGTTGCTATATTTATCGTTTCCCCCATACGTGACACAAGGCGAACGAAACCTCTCATTTCTTAAGAAATTTAAAGTGTTTCCTTCCCTATGCCGAAGAATAGTCACAAGTTGTTGTTGTGACATTGTGAACTCTAATTTCCCCTTCACATTTAACCCTGAATCGGTAACCTTTGAAGTTTCGAAGCACTCCAGGAAAAAAAGAAGTAGCTTCGTGTTCCACTTGAATATTTCAAAACATGGATCACAGGAGCTTTCCTTTTCTTTTTTCTTTTTTCCCCCGCTTTCGACACGGGTTTTTTTTTTCTTTTTTTTTTTACCTTTTCTTATTTTTTTTAAAAATTAAAAAAGAAAAAAAATGAAAAAAAAAAAAAAAAAAACTGATGACAGCACAACAAAATACACATTCTTTATGCTTTGTTATTATTTGAAATAATAAATAATGACATTAATTCTTAAAATGTACTTATTTATCGCTTCTTTCTGAATTTTCAAAATTTTTAACTTTTTAAAAATAATTTTTTTTAAAATTTGTTTATTTCTTTTTATTTCATAATCCCCATGCTTAATTTTCTTCATGTGAATAAGAATACTTTTAATTCAAATTTTCTGCATATGAATAATTAACATCAACGTCAACATTGCCCGCGTCCTGGCCTGCGGCAGTACTTCTTCCTCGTGATCTGGGCTTCCAGGGTTCGAGTCCTGGTTCGGGCATGATTGCTCTCCCCCTTGTGCTCTATCTGTGAGGTGTGTGAAAGGGGTTGTGAATACGAGGGTGTGAGTGTCATATTCATATAAGCTAGAAGTCAGACTTCTGCCTTCGGGTGCTCAGGACCCTTTGCCCTCAGAAGCTACTGCTGAAACTCTACTTAAATCTCTAACTTCGTTATCGGGTTGCCTATGACAAGTGCATAATTAACAACAGTGGAACTGAGTGAATGAACAGTTGACTAGACTTGAATTTACTGCTAATATAATACATACAAAATCCACATAGTTATAATTTACTTTAGTTAATTCTTGGTCAATTAAAGTTTTTTTTAAAAAAAAAATGCATTTTTGTTTTTGAATTGTTGCGTTGTTTAATATGTCTGTAAGTGAATCTTCAGTTAAGGAAATAAATTCTTAATGCCTTTATTTCATACGAGGATTTTAATTTGTATTCAATCAAAACTGATTTTAAAAAATTTCATTTTATTATAAAGCTTTGAATGCGTCATATATGAATCTTACTGCTTATAATCAAATTATGCATTTATTGTATTCAAATATAACATACCATATTCATATTCTGAATCTATTGGTTAATTTGTAAAAGACAGTGAAAAAAAATCCATTTGCCAAATTTGATCGAAATGATTGTATTCTTCAGAGTTTGGATATAAAAAACATTAAAAAAACCTAATTAATGACCAACAACATTTGCATCGTGTCTTCCTATAAGAGATGACATTTGCTTTTCTATTATGATTCAGAACAGCCCAAGTCAGTTCTGTCATTCATGATGAATGACCACTGCAAAATGTTTGTTAGGATTATACAAACTATCTATCCTAGAATCTTATAATAGTACATAATTGTAGTTTCAGCCCTCAGCTGGTTAGAAATAAAAATGAAATCGAAATTGCCATTATGGTGCCCAACATTTCTGGAAAATGATTTCCCTTGCAAGACAGCTCTCAGACAGTGCTAAATATGTTATTTACAAAATATTTTCAAATAATGAATATTTTGCATATTCCGAATAACTATAACTAACAGTGCTTGCTACATGATGGGAAACATATCCAAAAATTAACATGTATATTCTCGGAGACAGAGATGATAAGAAGAAGAATACTTGTGATTTGCCTTTTTTTCGGGGGGTCAAGGGGTGGAGGGAGTCTTAAATTCAAATTCGAAATAGCCGATTGCGTTGGTTAAATTGATTGGTCAAACTGCGTTGTAACAGAGTGACCTCTTGCAATGCATACAGACTTGGAAGAAATGTGCAAAAGAGAATAGTTACAATAACTTTCGAGAAATTTCCATCCCACACGTAAAATATTGTACGATGTGTTAAACTAATATTTGAAGTGCAATGAAAGCGGTGATGAGATTACCCTTTATGGATATATTCCTGCTAAACTTCAAGTAAGCAAATAATTTTCAATGTTTGGCAACAAAAGGATTGTATTATTCCAACATTTAATATTTAATACTCGAGCATTATTATTATATATATTTCAGATTCATAGATTTTTGTTCTAATTTGTATTATGTTTGCATGCAATGCATGGCAAAATTTGCCAAGATAAATTTTATAAAAATTGAAATAAGAAGCTAAATTACGTAATAATTATATAATTATCATTATTTATAGTACTATTTGATTAATAAATTATTGATAACACCAATTTCGAAAAATAATTTTCATCGAAAATTTTTTTAGGAAATTCCATATTTTTTCTTTTTTTTTTTCTCTAATTTTTGATGCCATAGGGTTAATATTTAGAGAAATTGACAAAAAAATTTCTAGTTGACTCCTTATATGACATTTTCATTGAATGCCAGTAAAAAATTTTGTATTATTTTCTAAATATAATTTTTTTTACAAAAAAATGATTTTTCTCTTTTTTTTTTCTGTTTTTCAAAAACAAAAAAATCTGCAGCTAAATATTGAGCAATATTGAAGAAACATTTTGTGAAATCTAACTGGCCAATTACATAACTTTTACAGACAATGCCAAAGTCGATTTCAAAAAATAAATTTTTAGTATAATTTGGACCACACTTCTATGTATACGAGAAAGTAAAATCAACATCTGCAATATAGAAAATATAACGAAAATATTTTAATAACTGCCCTCCAAAATCTTTGCATGATTTTATGGGAAATCAATTATATCTGCTGGAAAAATTATGGCGAAAAAAAAATCAAACAACAATCTATTCTATAATAAAAAGTAATAAAATGCCTCAACATTGGGGGAACTTCAGAATGATTTATGAAAATTAAATTAGAAATAAGAGAATAGCTTCAAGAACTTAACGTTGCTTTTTCACATTGTGCTCAACTTACCAACACGGTTCCAGCTTATTTACTTTCATTACTGCAACACGAATTATAAATATATATGTGTGTAATTACACAGGAAAACAGAACCTCCCTTTACACCGTGTGTAAACAACAAAAAAACAATTTTTCTGTAATTTCCGTGTGAGTGGATGGCCCAGATTTATTTTTTTCTTTGAAATAGGCCACCAAATCTTGAATCACAACAGGGTGTACGATTTAGAAATAGAAGATCGACCCTTTTTTTTGTTTTGTTCCGCGGTTATCTTTTCTTTTCGTTTCTCGGACAAAAGACGCTAAAATGTTCCTGGGAAGTGTGGAAAGTGAAAAAAAAAAAAAAAAGAAAAAAAAAAAATAAAAAAAGTGGGGAAAAAAAAAAAAAAAAAAAAAAAAAAAAAGAGACAGTAATTTATTGCCTTATGACAGCAGAATACATAAAAAGAATTTTCGAGAGGAAGTGGTTGCATAACTGTACCAAAGTTCTGCACCTAGGGGAGGGGATAAGTAAGAAGGTCATACTTTTTTTTAAAACTTAAATCATTTTTACAAAAAAAATAGTTAACTGATATTAACAGATGAGAAGTAAAAAAGTAAAATTTTTTCGTGTTATTACAGTTGCTGCATTACGTTGCACAAGAGTATATTTGCCCTTTCCCCCTTCTCTTGTGATAAAAAAAACCTGCCAAAATCTTCATGGGAAAAAAGAAAGAAAAAAAAGAGGGGGGGGGGCAAGTAAGATTCGAACCTCTTGTCAGAAACTTATTCATAAAAATTTTTTTTTTAGCTAAGTTTCCCCTATTTGAGAAGTTGTAGCTAAAAACGCACACAAGACAGTTTGAGACATTGCAACAGCAAACAGCGTGACAGATAAGTTAGAAAATGAGGCATTTTAGAAATACTAGTAATTTAAAAGTATTAATGTAAAAATAAGAAACTATACCCCTCCCCCCCAAAAAATCACAACGAAATTTTTCAGTAAGGTCGATAACACCTTAAATGTAGTCGTGCAAAATATTGTCGCTCACCTTAAATGTAGTCGTGCAAAATATTGTCGCTCATGACCACAGGAATAATCGAAATAGAAGGTACCCGCGCGACTCTAAGGGGACAGTGGCCTTTGAAATAAACAAAAATGGCCAGAAACATGAAATTTTAATTTTATCCTCGTCAAAATATATATTTATATTCAATAAAAATAATGTTATAAGATATACCGTTCAATAAAATGAATATTTCAAAGGCCTAGAGAAAAAAAAACATATTTTAATTTACTCAAAATGATATTGTAATTAGATTTAAATATCTGTGAGATGTTCCAGGTGCCTTAATTTTTGAAAAAATTAAATAGAATTGATAATAATATTTCGGTTAAACATTAAAAGAAAATAGGATATGAATTTCATATTTCGAGTTTTTTAGATAGTTAAAAGTCAGTTTTAGTTAAAAAAAAAAACAACATAAAATTCTAATGAAAATTTAGTAAGTGTGCATAAAATTATTTCTAAAAAAATTAGCCTTTAATTAGAATTAGAAAATTATACTCAGATTTATTCCAAATAAATTTATATCAGAAAATAAGGAAAATATTTTTTAATTCATTCGCCTGGAACATTTTCAAATTTTAAAAAACTATATATTTTCTTAATTTTTAAAAAAATATTCTTAAAAGTTTTTTTTAAAGAAAGTTGACGTATTTAGATTTTAATACATATGCATAAAAAATTTCATAACTGTAAGAGAAGGATTCGCAAAAATGCCTAAAAGTCCACTATTCAATTAAATGGTTGCCTTCTCTGACAAAATCGCCCTCCCCCCCCACACACACATACTCACACTTGACCAACTAAATGACACCAGGCAGCGTGAAGAAAACAAATTGGTGCCACCGAAAATGCTTATTATTTTTTAGTTTGATTTCTGAGTGAATGATTTTTATAGAATAGAATTTTTGCAGAATTTAAAGCCATGAGGAGTAATGTGATTGAATTTAAACAATATTGTTTTTAAAGCCATCAAAATTTATGAAAATATCGTACAGAAATAAAATTGGTGCCACCGAAAATGCTTATTATTTTTCTAGCTTCATTTCTGAGTGAATGATTTTTGTAGAATTTGAAGCCACGGGGAGTAATGTGGTTGAATTTAAACAATATTTTTTTAAAGTCATCAAAATTTATGAAAATATCGTACAGAAATATAATTGGTGCCACCGAAAATGATTATTTTTTTAGTTTGATTTCTGAGTGAATGATTTTTGTAGAATAGAATTTTTGTAGAATTTAAAGCCATGAGGAGTAATGTGGTTGAATTTAAATAATACTTTTTTTAAAAGACATCAAAATTTATGAAAATATCGTACAGAAATATAATTGGTGCCACCAAAAACGCTTATTATTTTTTGTAGTTTGATTTCTGAGTGAATGATTTTTGTAGAATTTGAAGCCATGAGGAGTAATGAGATTGAATTTATATAATATTTTTTAAAAGTCATCAAAATTTATTAAAATATCATACAGAAATAAAACTGGTGCCATTGAAAATGCTTATTATTTTTTTTTGGTTAATTACTGAGGGAATGATTTTTGTAGAATTTTTTTCAAACTTGGAAAAAAAAAGGATTTTTGATTAATTTTTAACTAAAATGTAATTGAAATTTTGAAAGATTATTATTCATTCTCCATCCCAATTTTGCATAAAATTGTGAACTGCAGGTAGACTAGGCAGCTGCCTAAGGCCGCAAGCCTGAGTAGGGGCCATTGCAGAATAGATGTAAAAGAATTTTTTTCCTAATTGCCAATAAATTTGTAAAAATTAATTGTGACAAATAAGATATTAAGATTATATTTTCATTTTATCAAGTATAAATGGTCAGGTTTCTATATGCTTCATTTCTTTTAATTAGTTATAAGAGCTAATATCTGCTTCAATGATAAAAATTGGATGTTCACATTTTGTTGACACAAAACATCTACAACTGATATATTTACAAAATATTAATGTGAAAGAAATCATTAACCGATTAAAAACATGATAAAATATGAATATTGAACATCGTATTAAAAAAAATTAACGTGGTATCAGAATTACCGAAAAACACTCAAATTATCATTTACCCAAATTACCCATTTGCCCAAGTGTCTGTTAATTACCCTTTCAAATTAAATTTTTTTTAGGAAATTAGTGAGAAATCACTTCAATTTATCTCCCAGAAATCATATATTTTTATTGCTTAAATTTTCCCACACAATAAGATAATATACTCAAATCTCCGGTAATTTATTAAAAAAAAACTAAAAGCCTATATTGATATTTCTCAAAATACTCAAATTATAAGTTGCAGAAATTACGCAATTTCTCAAGTATCAGCCAATTACTTTCTCAAATTAAAACTTGGTTTTTATGAAATTAATGAGAAATGGCACATCAATTCACCCCCTTGGATCACAGAATTAGATATTTTTATTTCTTGAATTTTCACACACAACAGGTTGGTATATCCTCAAGTTTACGGTAATCTATTTAAAAAAAAAAAAAACTAAAAACATATACTGGGTATTTCTCAAAATACTCAAATTATCAGTGGCTCAAATTAGTTAATTATCCAAATGTATCTTAATTACTTTTTCAAATTAAAATTTGTTTTTATGAAATTATGAACTATTGTCTTTATGAAATAAAAAAAAATCACTTCAATTCATCTCCTAGGAGTTGCAGAAATCAGTTATTTTTATTGCTTAAATTTTCACACACAACAGGATAGTATCTTCAAATTTCCGGTAATTTATTTTTTTAGAAAAAATTGAAAGCATATAAAATCTCTTAATGGCAAAACTGACGGAATTCCCACGTGTATGATCCATTTCCATATCCTTGTAGACGGCCATTTCAGATGTCACACCCAATTACCCCCCTTTGATTCCTCTGCGCGTGACTTCTCGCCCATTTGTTTCCTTTGGATGCTGAATAGAGGCAATATTCTTCCTTCTCTGAAAGGTCGCTTTATTGCATTTAATTTGTTTTTTTATGTGTATTTGAAAGATGGATGGAAACCAGTTTAATTTCTTAATAAAAGTGCTCCATATGCTAACACAATATGGAGCACTTTTGTTCTTTCTATTACCAAAATCCAGCAGTGGTTTGAAGTATTTTTGAGATCTCAGGCAGTGCACATTATGAGGCCCCTGTTTTCATGAACTGGTCAAATTAGCTTCACATTTCGGAACATTTCAAACATGTTAATGATTTATTAATATCTTTAATATCATATATATATATATATGTTAACATCTTTAATATCTTTTTGCTCTCGTATACATAACATAAAGAGAGTAAAATAATCTTTAATAAATTCGAACTCGAGATTTTGATGAATCTCTTCCTTTTGACCACTCTGAACTTCAAAGTCACATTTTTGGAAAATGTCCGTCCGTCTGACTGTGACAAAGATAATTCAAAGATGCTTTGAGTGACAAAGACATTGAAATTTGGCATACAGTCTTTACACCTAAAATTTCGATTTTTATCAAATTTTGTGTAAAATTTTTTCAGAGGATATTCGTTTGTCCAGCTGCTCGAATATAAGTTAAAAAGATAACTACCAAACGAAGAAAGCTCTATAGATAAAATTCGGTGCACAATTTAATATTTATAGAGTAGACACCTGTCAAATTTTGAGTCAAATCCAACAACATATTGATTGTATGCCGGTCTGTACTTTTAGAAACATGTAAATAAGATAATTCAAAAACGCAATGACTTAAATGCATCGAATTTGTTATGGGATTTTGTGACTATCAAGTGCATTTTTGTGTCAAATCTTTGTTTCAATCGGTTGAAAAAAAAGCGTCTAAAGCAAAAATTTGATTTTTGGATAATGTTAATAGCATTTTAGGGATTATTCGACAAAAAACTCACCATGGATGACGCGATAGATTCAGTAGAAATGCTAAATGCACGCCAAAAGTAAATATTTCGTAACTATTGTACGCCAGTGCCATGCAAAATTTTCTCTGGTATGACAAGCTTATAAGAAAGTATGCGAGAAAGCTTTGGGGAAACCACTCTCGCTGATTGTGAAATCGTATTTGCTATTATTTATCAATTATAACTCAAGACTATCCCTCATTCACATTTATATGTCATACGAGAGGATATATACATTATTTCAGCAGAGGTTCTGGATTATATATATTTTATAATTAAGTGAACGTGATGAAATATATAATAATCAGAACAATTACTTCTTAGAATATCGATTTTATCCTAATATTTTTAATCCATGGATAACTTTATAATTCAAACTTATTGTTTTAACAGCAAGTAAAATAAAATTTTTAAATCGACTTACTCGTGGACACTTCTTAAACTAACGACCTTTGACAGCTGCCTAGTCAGAAATTCGCCGCTGTCAAGGCCGGAGTAAGCCCTCTAAGGGACCTTGAGCAGTATAAAAGGGTGCCTTTTCAGTTTCCTAGAACACCTAGTATTTAGCGTTCTATATTAGATTCTATTTTATTGGTTTTAACTCTATATAATCAGTTTCATGTCGAAAAAGTTGGTCTGAAAATTGTCGGGAAAATTGAACCTAAACTTTGTATCGATCTACACACTGGTGATAAGACCACATACCAAATTTCCTTTCATTTTACGTCATTGTGTTTTAGATTTATTGCATTCATCTACTCACAGTTATCTATGTATTAAATAAATAATAAATAAAAACGAATAACAAATATAAAATAATTACTAAATAATAGATGTAAAATATATGATAATAACTTTAACTAAATAATAAATAGAATAATATATAATAAAGATTCAAATGATTAGTGAA
The DNA here is from genome assembly GCA_026543865.1 of Argiope aurantia. Lineage (NCBI taxonomy): Eukaryota > Metazoa > Arthropoda > Arachnida > Araneae > Araneidae > Argiope > Argiope aurantia. The sequence goes on along the minus strand of JAPMOR010068429.1, from coordinate 633,473 downwards.
TCCTTTAAAGGATCAAATACAAAATCTCGTATATACAATTTTAATAATGAATAAATATGATTAATTTCACATACATAACTAATTTTTAGTTGTTGTGTTCCAATAAATTTGGAAGTTTCAGATTACATGAACAAGTTTCCTGCAAATTTTGGTAAACAAAATTGCAAAAAAATCAAATTTGGTGAAACGGTCGCTTGACAAATGTTATGAATTTATGAGCCATTTATTTGGGGCAAGTCCATTTTTGAAAAAAATGGGGATAAGGGCAATTATAGATAAAACTTGTTATGATCTTTTTATGCATTAAAAATTTATAGTAAAATAAAATTAGATTCTAGCATTTGGGAGATGGAAGTTTTAGCTCTTAACAGTATTAAAAATCTGTTTATTTTGAAAGTGGTGCAAGCCCATCTTAGATTGAAATTATTTTTGACCGAATATATTACGGCAAAATTTAGCTTCTGTTGCTCTATGGTGAAGCAAATGTGGCCGTTTGACATCATGTCTGAAATCTAGGGTGTTTCTATTTATCTATTTTTGATATTGAAAGTCGGTGGTTGTACAGTATTTTATGAATAATAAAAAGTATATCTTAATTTTATGTTTAGATAATAATATGTTTATCAGTGACAATGAAATAAATATAATTAATCACAAATTTGCGTTGTCAGGATATTCAATTTTACCGAATGATCGTGATTTTGGAAAGGTAGAACTGGAAATCAGGAAACCAGTTCCTTTATATTTCCCAGGATTACTATAAAGTAATACGAAATTGTCGAAAATATAATAAATGTTTAATACATGAAATGAAACGCGGATATTTATTTTCAACCAAACCTCTGGAGAAAGCAGGTTTTAAAACGAAATAAAAATACTGATGGAAAAACCGTGAATTGTTTAACTATACGCAGGATCAGATTTATAAGGGGTGCATCATACAAAACTTCGATAGAACGAGATGCTGAATTTAAAATGATCGATTTGCCACCACAACGAGGTAGACCAAGTAATTTCAGAAATATAAAATTATCTTTTTATGTATGAAAAAAGGATATCTCTTACATCTAAAAAAATGCAAGAACATGATGGACTTATTGCCATATATACCTCCTGTTCATCATGAACATTTTAAAATGTTAAATCCTGATTAAAATTCAATTTAATTATACCTACGTATAAACTGAAAATAAATAATTTCATTAAAATTCTTAATAAAACTGAATTGTTTTTTTATGCTATATTTTCTACAAGAATTTTCTTTATTTTGTTTCACTTTTTATCAAATGAATAAATAATTATAAATTTTTGAATAGTATTTTGTTTTTATTATTAAGAAAAGGCTGATGCAACTGAAATATTTCTAATTAAATGAACGTTTACAATAATTCATTGATTTTGAAAGTGAGGCAAATATAATTTAGTTAATTTTTATAATTTAGTCCCTTTAGTTATAATAAAACTCCTATTTTTTTAGTCAGCACTGTAAACACTATTGGATTATAAACTTACATTATCTGGTACCACAAAATAGAAAAATATATCTATATATACTTAACAATATTTTTTAATTTATTTAAATGCAATCCTTTAAATATCTCGCAATAACAAAAAAAATGTGCTTGCCCCATTTTCAAAATAAACGGCTCATATTGTTCTGCTTCTGAGTTGTTATATTCACAAACCGACTGGCATACAATCATAAAGACCTGAGGATTCATTTACGAATGGAATGTAGAAATTCGTTAAAATCTCGAAGTTGAATTTCTTTATGATTCTATTGCTTTCCCTTTAAATATGCCTCGCATAAAGATAATAATAAAATAAATGATTCAGAATCTGGAGTAAAATCTGAAGGAAAATAACGTAAAATTATTTTAAATAAACAAAATATTATGAAATATAGGTTTTTTTTATTACTAAAAAAGGTATTAAAATCTGCAAATGGATCAGTGGATTAATATATCCCATTCTAAATCTGAAGAAGGACTATTATGAAGATAAATTGAAACTCGAATCCATTTTCACCCTCATTCTAATGTTTTCCATTTTAATACAATTTTGTTTTATATTATATGATATAAATAATTTTAAGCAAAAGCTATTATCAATTTTGTTTTCTATTTTGTTACTTTAAGAGTAGGGGTTTTCTATGCTAGATATAAATGTCTTAAACTAGTATATATATATATACAGTGGTGGAAAATACTTTGAGACCACCAATGAACTTTTTTTTTTTTACATTCAAAAATGCAAGTCTTTTTTGTCATTTACATTTACACTTATATATAAAATGTAATGAATAAAAAAATGAATTTAGAATTTAAAATACATTTATTGTAGCTATAAAGGAAAAATGTGTAATGTAATGAAATGGAAAAAACTTTGAGACCAGTTTTAAAGAGTGATTGTTTGCATAATGAGATGACGTAACTTTTGCATGATTTTGTTCGGGACAGTTGTGAGACTGAAAAGAAACACTTTCTAATCATTTCTTTGAATGGTGAAGCAACTGAGACTATGGGTAGCGGAAAATTACTGACTGAAATCGAAAAAGGGAAAATCTTAGCATTTCGCGGAAGCGGAATGAGAGAAAGGCAAATTGCTAGCAAAATCAAGAGGTCTAAAACTGTGGTTCATCATTTTCTCTCGGATCCATGCAGATATGGTACAAAAAATAGAGGAGGAAGGCCATCAAAACTCTCAACTAGAATGAAAAGAAGTGTTATAAGGATGGCTGTTAAAGACAATGCACATTCTGCAACAATAAAATCGACACTTAAGCCTCCAGTTACGGCTAGAACAGTTAGAAATATTCTGAGTAATACGGAAAACATCAAATATGCAAAATTCAAAGGTAAACCCAGACTTGAAAAATGTCATATTGCAGCAAGATTGAACTTTGCAACATCTAATGTTTTAAAAACCAACTTGTGGCGAAAAATAGTGTTCACGGATGAAAAGAAATTTAACCTAGATGGACCTGATGGTTTAAGAAAGTATTGGCATGATTTGAGACAGGATGCTACGCATTTTTCAAAGCGAATTCAAGGGGGTGGATCCGTCATGGTTTGAGTAGGTTTCAGTGCTAGAAATAAGACTGATATTATGTTCACTAAAGGTAATATGAACTCTTTTGACTATCAAGATATACTGGCGAACAATTTTGTTCCATTAAGAGATGAATTTATGGATCAAAATTTGATTTTGCTACAAGATAATGCGTCAGTGCACAAGTCTGCTTCAGCTATTGCTTGGCTAACTGAAAATAATATAAGTTTCATGGATTTTCCAGCCAAAAGTCCAGACCTCAACCCCTTAGAGAACATGTGGGGTATCCTTGCATGCATGGTGTATGAAAGTGGTAAACAATATTATTCTGTGTCTGAACTCAGAGCTGTTATTTTAAAAGCATGGGATAAAATACCGATTCTGACATGCAAAAACCTAGCAAAATCCTTCCAGAATCGTCTTTTAGAAGTAATTCGTGTGAAAGGAAAACACACGTAGTACTAAAAATTGTAATGCTATACATTTAATTAATATTTAACATTGTGGTCTCAAAGTTTTTTCCACCCTTTTATGTTATGAGAAAAAAATCATTTGAGTATAATGTATAATTACATTAATTTCTTTATAAAATAATATGTAGAAATTTTTATGTTTTTGTATTGTATATACTATTTAATGTATCTTTTTTTAGTAAAGTTAAAAGTTTTCAATTTCACATGTGGTCTCAAAGTTTTTTCCACCACTGTATAAACTATGTTTGCTTTATATACTGCAGAATTATTGAATTAATAATATAAATATTGGGTTGCTCGGAAAGTAATTTCGATTTTTTTTTTTTTTTTTTGTGTGTGTGTGGAAATGAAAGACAGTTTTCGTATAATAAACACATACTTTATTAAATTATATATTGGCCGTTCTGGTCCACCTTTTGCCATCTTTCTGGTAGTAGCATCATTCCACGCTCATAAAATGTTTGGTCTTTGCTGCCAAAAAACTGACCGAGGCCTTCCCGAACGTGGTGCATCTTCGACATCATAATTGCCGGATCGAAATTTAGCGAACTGGAATTAGCGTTCTGGCACTGGCGTACTGTCGAAACACCTTCTCCATACACATCGGTCCATTTCTTTCTGGCTTGAACAGCCTTTTTACCCTTTCTGTAGTAAAACAGTAAGGTATGTCGAAAATGCTGCTTATCGCTCTCCATAATTAAAAGGGCAACAACCAAAAACTACTGCGTAGAATTCATTGGAAGTTTTCACACACAAGCCTTGCTATATGAGCTCTCAAAGCATATAAAAATTATACGGCTTAAATGGGAAGTTGAGTGCAAAAAAATACAATTAAATCCTCTGTCGGGAAAAAACGAAACTACTTTCCGAACAAACCAATATTTTTAAAAATCGCAGTTTTAGTCACAATATTTAAAAACTTATACATTTATGTTTAGAGACAGTAACACGTTTTATATTCATTTCATTTCATATAGACACGCATGAAATTTTTTTTCTAGGTAAATTAATCGTTTAATTTTAGCTTTTGTCAAAATAATGGAAACACGTTGATAAAAGCTCATTTTTGCCACGCGCTTAAATTTTATCTTTGAAATACTGGAAAATATGCTTACAATATTTTTGAAAGTTAAATAAAAATGGAAAAAAAAATTCAATATCAAAAATTTTAAAATCATTTATTGGAAGATAATTTTTTAAAAATTTTAAGGTGATGCAAAAATTTTGTGCTGTAATAATTCGTGTTGTTATTGCGGAAAAAATGTCAAAATTTTGCCTAATTTTAATTAATTAAAATTCTAATTAAAATTTCAAAAAAAAAACTTCCCAATGGATATACCAGATAAGTGCGCAAAAGAGATTCAATAGAATTCAAATTTACAATATCAGAACAGCCCAAATACGAAATGACATTACATGATGCATACAGCTTAACAAATACGACAATGACAATAAAGGTGGTGTAACAAGTTTTTATAGCCATTATAGATTATTAGAGCAACAAGCATTTATAGCACTTACAGGAAATATTCAAAGGGCATGTCTCGATTACGTAAGCTTTGAGAGGGGCTACGAATTCAGTTGCCACTCTTGTTATCTGATCGCGCTCCAAAATATGAGATCCGTCACAAAATAGCTCTCATGCTGTTTCAAAGCGGGGTTTTAATCTAACTAAACCAAATTTAAAAGACTTGCCGTTCCATGTAATGCATTATTCGTGCATTGTTATTTATGCAACTGCGTTGTAGTTATAATTTAAAATTAAATTGCATCCAATGTGCGCTACACATCTTATCTATATTTACTATCCTTTCACTTTTTTCACTGACAAACAGCCTACTTTTTCGCCCTCTTTTGTTTCCAATTCTATGTTCAATCGCAAAACAACCGTTTGATCTACTTTGAAAGTTTGCAAACGATGTCCTCGAAACAACTTACGTTAAGAAATAATAGCTACAAATCGAGGATTTTTGCACGAATAACATGCAATGAGAAAAAATATTTACAAATTCATGATATTTTTTAGAATAATCAGCTATAAGAAATATAAAAGCTGCAAATCCATTATGTTTGTTAGAGAACATGCATTAGGACACGCATGATTTTCTAAAAAAATACTATTTTCCCTCTTAATAATTCATTAATGAGTATAATAAACATACAATGAATTGGAAAATGGCAATTAATGAAACAAAGTTTATAACATTTCTGATGGGACAAATATTTTATTGGACAATCTTTTAAACCAGCTTAACATAAACAAACGCACTGCTCTACTAATCTCCAAATTTCATTTCTTGTTATTTATCAAAAAAAAAAAAAAAAAAAAAGGCAGAAAATTACATAACTTTCAATTTCTTTTTAAAGTCTTCCATAATTCTTTTCGAGTGTAACAGGAAATGAAAATTGCAACTTTACACGAATTAACTGTGAAACATGATTTTCCCGCCTATCGTAACGTGAAATGACTAAGAATCACAAAAGCCGACAGGTGCACGTAAATCAATTAAACCTCGATAATCATCCGAACATCGAAGTTCCTCATTCGATAAAAAAGAACACATCAAATAATGTTCTGAACCAGATAAACAAAAAAAGAAAGCAGCAGCATTTTGCCCCATTTACGACATAACCTCTTCTAGGTGCTTTTAAACCTCCTTTTAAGAGGTTTTTTTTTCTTTCTCTCACAGTGTTCCGATTTTGCTGTCCACGAAGAAAAAAACGCCTGAAGGTTTCTACACCAATTGTATCTTTTCCAGTTACTCCATCATTCTTTGCTGCTTTATTTTTGTTTGCTCGATTCTGTAGGACCGAGATGGATTGTGAATTACTTTCACCCGAGGGGAACTTTCAGGGGTATGGACATGGGCGTGTAGCACGTAGGCATGCTGCTTTTTAATTGCGGATGTGATTCCTGTGGGCGTGCGAAGGTGATTGACAGGAACATCGAACCGTGGACGAAGAGTTTCACTGTTGCCAGGCTGAAAATCGACATGTAAGGAGGAAAAAGAAAGGAATTGGAGGGAGAATCTTTGTTCTTCCTGTTTTGAGAAAAGAAAAAAAAAAAACGGTTTTTCAAAAAACGGATTTAAGGCTAGAGACGATTTGTTTGTTTGTTTGGATTTAACTCTTGTTCGAAAATTACACAATGCCAATCGAGAATAGATATGATAATTTTAAGTTCTGTTCAAATGGCCACGTTTGTATCCACCATTCATGAAAGCTTATACTCTATACCTGTGCGAGAGCACTTGATCACTAACAACAAATACGTGTAATAGGTCCATACACACTGCAAACAAAACTAACATACACACGCGAGAGCACGCGCGAACGTGTGTGTGTATGTCTGAAAAAAATATTTTAAAATAATAAAGATTAATATTCTCAATACAAATTTCTCTATAAATATTTCCTGTGGCTTCACAATACACTAATGTACGTGATACAGAAATTGGTCTTATTTTTTTTTTGTTAAATGACAACAATCAAATGTACAAATCATTGTATGGACGTTTAAACTACTACACTGAAAGCCTTTATAATGCTTCAATGCTTCGCTCAGTTAATTAATGGAATTCAAAATACACTCATATCCATAAATTAAGGAAAATGCAAGTTCATGAAAAGAAAGAGTCAGAAGCAAAATAAATGTGGCTTATTTGTGAAGCCTATTTATTAAACGAAAGGTATAGAGCAGAAAAGATGCTATATGTTTGATATCATTAATAAAAATTGCGATTTCTTGCTTCCTGGAGCAAATTGCGAAAAAAAAAAAGGCTTTTTACAAAAACCAATATTACATGGTTGGTATGATGGTTAATACATAGTATGTCTCCCAGACGACGCAATACAGTTCGTACAATGCCTAGGCATGTTGAGTATCAAATTATCGATCTGATCTTGAGGAATATTACACCACCAATAATCACCACCACAAGTAATGCTCTCCGAAGTTCTGGTAGACATGTAGGAGGTGGTTGACGGGCTGCAACTCGTAGGTCAAGCATGTCCCACACATACTGGATTCAAGTCCGGTGAGAATGCTGGCCAGTCCATATGGGTGATATCTTTAGATCGAAGGCATTCGTTTGCGATGTTTGCACGGTGAGGATGGGCTTTATCATCCATAAACACGAATTCTGCGCCCATGGTGCCCTGAAATAAACGTACATATTGTACCAGAATGACGTTCCGATAGATTTGGCCTGTTATGGTTCCAATTTGAACATGCAGATTAGTTCAAGAACCAAGAATAATTCCTCCCCAAACAAGCAATCCTGGACCACCGTAACGGTATCGTTCTATGATGTTCTCTTGGTGGTAACGGATACCTGGCGCTCTTCATATGAAAGTCCAGCGAGAATCAGACTGCAAACTAAACCTGGACTCGTCGGAAAGTTTCACACAAGATCTCTGTTGCGGTGTCCACAATACATGCTGTCTACTCCAGGCTAACCGCAGGCGACAGTGAGTTGCAGTAAGTGTAACACGTCTGACAGGTCTACGAGCATACAGACCAATCTGCTCTAAGCGTCTGTATACGGTCTGCCTTGAAACTGTCGTGCCAGTGGCTGAAGAGAACTGACGAGACAGGTCTGATACTGTGCTCCGTCTGTTTCTTTTGGCAGTAATTGCCAAGTACCGGTCCTCATTCGGTGTTGTGACTTGGGGGCGACCTGTGCTGTAACGTCTACTCACATTACCATCATCTTGAAATAGTTGTCAAAGCCTGGAGATGACACTCTGGGCGATTCCAAGTTCCTCGGATATATCCAGCTGGGTACGCCTACATTCCAGACGGCCGATAATTCTACCACGTAAAAAAATCCTCCAAATGCGTGCTTTGTGTCATAACTATGCGGTTATTGTACTGAAAGGCTTATAAAGCGCTTACGAACAATTTTACTTCTTTGCCTGTATTCCTTATACATCACTCTCTTACACTCTCGTCATTGTGACGTACTATCGGTGTCCTCTGGTGGCTTCCTGAAATTTGCATATGATTTTTGAAGATGTGTGTAGTCATTTTACTGGTAATATATGTAATTTAAAGTAATATATCCGCGTGACTCTGAATTATCCTTAATTTATGAACTTGAATGTATTATTAGAATTCTCGGCAAAGGGTTCGTCTTTTATGAATATAAAAATTAATACATATTTAAAATGCTAATTATATTATATCTTTATTTATTATTAATATTATTATTTATTATTAATATTATTTATAATAATATAATTTATAATAATATTATTTATTATTAATATTATTATTATTTAATATCTTTAGAAATATTTTAAAACATATACATTAAAAATTTAAAACTGCAGACAAATAATTTCAAATCCAACACAAAAATTTTATATATTTCTCATTCTAATGTGTGTGTGTGTGTGTTTTTTTTTACTTAATTTACTCATTATTTGCACTTAATTAAGCATTTTGAAAAGTATTATATTATTTTTCAATAGTATATTTACATTTTTACAGTTATATCATTTTACAGTTTTTCTTACAGTTACAGTTTTTTTTTTCTTTTCTGCAGTTCATCTTTAGAAAACATTTTTATGCATGCTTATAGAATTTCAATTAAAATTTCGAGGCCAATTCTCAAAATAAAAATTGGCTTTTTATTATCTGAATTAAATCTATGTCTAAAATGGTTTTACAGAAGCTCTTTGATGTATAACAGGGATTTTTATTATAACTTATGAACAATTTTAAAAATTAAAATTAAAAATAAGAAAGTATGGACAGTTTTGGCGAAATAAAAAAAAAGTAAAAAAAAAAAAAAAGGAACGTCATTTCCAGAAATAGTTACTTACAAAGCACTTGTTCTTCTTAACTATTCGATTCATGTAATGGCACATATTTAATTACAAACATATTCCGACCATTATTGAATTCGTGATTCATGTTTTTGTGTTGTTTTACTTAATTTTGAATTATATATACCAAGTTTTTAATCCAGTTTACTTTATGAAACTTTTATTCTTGTGAAAATATTTCTTATCAACAGAAGACTAATAAAATATTCTTTAATTTGTCTTTTTTTTATAAAACATTAAAAGAAAATCATTAATTTCTTTTTGTAGAAAATAATTTAATAACAATTCAGTTTAATAATTTTGTGTAAGTAATTACAGTTTATTCGCATTTTTTTCATCATTTCCTATTTCACTAGATACAATTTATGTCATTTAAGCTCTACAATTTCACTTTTGTGCTCCACTATTTCACTTCATAAAAAAAAAGTAAAAAGAAACAATACCGCATGACCCACAAAGCCATTTACTTCCAATGGCAAATAAAATATTCCATTTTTTTTATTTCCCCCATCTTGAGGGAGACGAAATTTCCTACATTTGCTCCCATACCTTTTTGTAACTTAATTCTGCTCGTCGTTACATCAGAGCAAACGAACCATATCAGGAACATTTCATAACCTTTGCATTTTTCGGAACATAAAAAAATAACGACATGAGATGGAAAGGAAAGTAAATGTCGAAGAAAAAGGGAAATTCGAAAAGCCGCCCGCCGAAATTTATTCGTTCCAAATCACGATCGCGAAAAGGAAGAAGAAGAAAAAAAAAGTTCTTCCCAGCTTAACGGTTGCCCAATGCTGCTGCTCTTATTCTAAAAAGACGGCAGAAGAATTCCGTCCGAATTTTCAACTGGGCACAACTTGACTGCATGCAGGGTTATGGAAATCGAAAAATATCGAGCCTGATTTACTGTCCTATCATGGAATTTAGGGGAATGATATTACCAGAGATGGATACAACAATAGACCACGAGGAGGTGACTGAAGAATTTTAAGACAGAATAAAAAAAAATTCTTCTGTTCTCTTTCTTTTTTGTTTTAAAAGTGTCGTTGAACTGGCGGAAGTCGTGCGAATTTCAATAAGTCTTGCATACCGACAGGGTGTGGAATATACATAAGATGGTGTGGGACTCGCTGTGCTTTAAAAACCCATAAGGTTCCATTCCGAACTTCTTATCATTCGAATAAAAGAAGGTGTTTGCTGTTTCGTGGGCAAAGAATACGATGGGAGTGTTTTGGGAGACAAGATGTCAAGAAAATGCGTCTTGTTTTCAAATAAACGAATCTGTTTAATGAAGCGAGAGTGGAAAGGTGAAAGTATGGAATGTAGGTTATCCTTTTGTCCATATTCTTTTGTAACAGTCGAAGAAAAGGATGTCCAATCAGTGTTTTGTTGTCCATTATAATCTTCTTCCTTAATGTATAAATATTTATACATATATCAGTGTTGGGTCAAGAGGTTGTTGATTATTAGCATTACGGCGATTGAAATGATTAACTGATATGTGTAATGTAGAAATTATTGTGTTCTTCTATCACCAGAACTATTGATAAGTCATATATTTTTCAAAAAGGAAGATTTTGCAACAATTAGACAGAATGTACAATGATGTCCAAGCAGTATTTTACGCCAATTATAATGTTTTTTCTTTATTATATAAATATTTATACATGTATCAGTGTTAGGTATAAAGGTTTTATGGTTATTAGCATTAAGACATTTGAAATGACTAAGTGATATTTGTGATGCAGAAATTATGGTCTTTTGCTATCACCAGAGCTATAGATAAGTCAAATGAATATCAAAAAGGAAGATTTTGCAATAATTAGATGGAAAACACGATGATATCTAGTCAGTGTTTGATGTCCATTATTATATTTTTCTTTAATATGTATTTATATTATAAATGTTTTCATACGTATTAGTGTTAGGTCTAGATGTTGTTGGAATTATTAACATTATAGCGACATAAACGATTAAGTGATATTTGTGATATAGAAATTATCTTCTGCTATCACCAGGGAGATTGTTGATAAGTCAAATGATTTTCTAAAAGGAAGATTTTGCAACAAATATACAGAAAGCACGATGATGTACAGCCAGTGTTTGATATCTATTATAATCTTTTTCTTTAATACAGGTTTATATTATAAATATTTATACAAGTATTAATATTAGCTCTAGATGTTGTTGGAATTATTAGCATTATGGCGATTAAGATGACTAAGTTCATAGACATCGGGTTCCAGACTTGTCACCAATGCTTTTGGATGACTCGAATCTTTTGCACTAGCACTGTATGCATAGACACGACAACAACAACAACAAATGACTAAGTTATTCGTATGATGTGGAAATTATTGTGTAAATAGCGATTTATTGCGATTGATGAGTTAAATTATTTTCAAAAAGGAAGGTTATGCAGTAATAGATAGAGAAAACTATGAATATATCAATCATGATGTTATAAACAAGGAGGACATTGGATTGAAAAAATGTGTTCATGTTATATACTTCTCTGAAAAATATCTGTTAATTATATGATAACATTCTTTATATGTCTTCCAAAATTATACTATTAATGCTTACCACTTCCAAACTCTTACTGGTGCAGATATCAAGGGTTCCCTATATAAATAAAAGCTAAATATCTGGCAAAATGAGAGATCAAGAAGCAGATAACAAAAAACCCAAGAAGTAAACCCTGATGTTAATCTATGGATTTTATCGTTTAATCGGATGTACGATGGGATTTTAATTCAACTCCGCACTGGCCACTCATTTCTCCTGTACATATACTTATTTTTGATAAATTTACACCAATTGGAGTCTATATAATGTTCCTTTGAAAATCCTTCAATTGTAAATTAATGCTCGATTTTTTTTTAACAAAAACCGTGTCAGTACCGGCAGAGATTGTATTGATTTTAACTCTTCTTTTCTATTTGAAAAAAAAATCGAGCATTCATTTAAAATTGGAGGATTACCAAAGGGACACTATATAGACTCCAATAGACATATATAAACTCCATGTTAACGACTCCAGTTAAACGATGAAATCCATAGAATAACATCAGGGTCCACAGTCAAATTTGAAAGTCGAAAACTGGATATTGCAATTTTGCTTTTACAAGCTTTTGCCCTAAATTCTATGGATTTCGAACTTCAACTTCATATTTAAAGCTGTTTTCGGCAAAGAATATTCCAGAATGAATCTTACGAAAGGAAAAGTTATTTTCCATTCATCTAATTTTGCAATTTCTTCTATGATGCTGTACTTATAATTAGAATGTTTTGGATAGAATATAATGAATTATATTATTGGGTCTTGAATCAATTTTTAAAAAGAAAGGCACTAATCGTATTAAAATGCTTTTCTGGATTTTACTTTTGCATGGATTCTAAAAATTTAAGTGGAAAGTTTTAGGCTTATACCATAGTTTCATACCATATCACCCATATCAGCAAGATAGTACAAGTAATTTTGGCTTGGTTTGAGTTGGCGGGGAATGTGTCGTAGAATGGATGAAAATCTCGGACTAATTCGTAGATGGGTCATCTTAAAGGGGTAGGGGTGAAATTTTCATTTCCCTATAAATCCTTGACTTTTGAAAGTAGAATAATTCTTCAAAATAGCGAGTAATTACCGTGTTATAAAATAATTTTATATTTTAGTATAAAATTAGGTTATTTTAGGATTCGATAACCTTACTCTAGGATTAGAACAACATTCTAATATGTGCTTATGATTTATTGCTTCAAAGGTATGGTTTGAAGGTCTAAAGTTTTGGCTGTGTGGACAATAGATTCGATTCTATTGAATGTTCGATATGTATACGAATTGTGTACCTACATTTAATCTAGGCAAAAGAAAAATCTAATTTTCAGGCATCTGATTAGCAGTGGCAAACTAAAAAATTTTACGGCCCCAGGTAATATTCATTATGAGACCCCCCCCCCTCCCTCTTTTAATTAGCTGGACAATTTGATTTCACCTTTCAGAATAATTTTTAACATTTTTTGGAAATAGATTTGTTTTTCTTTATTTGATTCCATACAATCCAACATCTATGTTTGTATGCAATATTATTGAAGTAGTAGTTCTGTGTTTATATATATATATATATATATATATTTATATATATGTATATGTATAATAAAGTTTTTATTGAATCTACTTGTGTCTCCCTCTTAACCCAATGGCCCTAGACAGCTGTCTAGCATGTTTAGTAGAAAATTCGCCAATGACGACAAGAGAAATTAACACTTAAAAAAATTCAGAAACTGTCTTTACAGTTTCAAAGGCTGTGCTGTAATACAGCCCAATTCGTAGATAAGGCATCTGAGTTTTACATCACCTATAGACAAATAGACTGAATCAATTTATTTCGAATCCGGCCTCTGAGATCCCTCGTCACGCATGCAATGCATGAGTCCATTTTTTATCTGTATCACAACATTCTGATAAGCGTGTCGATGATAAGATGCTGCTTACATAGACCACCTCCAGGCACAACATGGCCCAAACTGATGAAAAATGCTTTTACTAAGAAGACAAATAATCTTTCCCAGAAATCTAAAGCCATTTTTTCCCCTCTCTTTTACACGGGCTTAGGGTGAACGTCAAACACGGATGTCACATTTCTTCAAGTAACCAACTTTCTTTCGTTTCGTTTCTTTCTTTCTTTTTCTTTCTTTTTTTAATTCTTTCGATTAATAGTTTGGATTTTTTTTTCATTACTTTCGACAGGGCGTGGCGTTTTGTGTAGGTTTGGATTTAAATCTCGATGATGATATTTATCTTGTAATCTATCACAAGAAGTGTAACGCACAAGACGGTATGGTTTGAGGGTGATTTTTTATGTTCAGAGACGATTCTGGAAGTTCCTGGGTGAACTAGTTGAATACAAGTTGTTTTTTATGATTGTCAGATTGCATTAAACTTTAATGAGAATTCTGTTACCTGCATGCTTTTTATGTGTGCGTTTCATATCTGTCAGTTCTTCTGATCATGTTTGCTATTTTTCTCTCGCTTTTCTACTCATATTTGGGCTTTTTATTCTGTCAAATTTTCATTTATGAACTTATCATATCCTCAATTTTAACATCGATGAGAGTATCATAATATAATAATGAATTCATTCATTCAAAGAAGCTCTTTTATATGTTCAGAATATTACAATCTGAGGGTTTTATGACTTTTTGAGATAAATCTAAATTACTGATTGATTCAATTGATATTAATTCTTTTAATCATTATTAACGTGTATTAATTTTCATTGAAAATTTTGTTGGTAGCATTTAACTTATTCAAGTTTCTATATTTGTTTCAGTATTTCTATCCAAGTTTTGCAATTCCCCTAATTTCCTTTGAACATTTTTTTTCCTATTAATATTTCAATAGCAATTCTAAAAATGTCTATTTTTCTAAAACTGACGTAATGATATTAATCATTTTTTTCGATACAAGTTTATTTAAGAGAAAAAAATGTTTGTGTGAATATTTTATAGTACTTACACTTCACTAAACATCCTGGTAACTAAGACCAGAAGGTCCTTTATAGATTTTTCTGGGTAATAGATGAATGAAGATGAAAGGATGGTTTGAAAATTGAAACAATAAGGAAACAAAAATGAAATCCTAAAGGTACATAGAAGTATGCATATCTACTAGTAGAAACGGATTGTGCATAGACAATTTTTTTCAATATGTAAAAGTAGTCATCAATTTATTTAAATTCGATTCGTAAATTTCTCAATAAGCTAATGCCAGTTTTTTCACTCTATAGGAGAAAAACAAGAACAAATGCATGTGAAGGCATGAAAAAGCTTCATAGAGAAAAAAAGACTTCTTAAATAGGCTTCTTCAATTCCAAGTAGTATCAATTTCAGTTGCGCGTATTAAATATAAGCATGAATGGATTGTGATAATGCACTCGTGCATTCTTTCTTCTGCTTGAATTTGAAAATATCGAAAACACAGCACCTTCTTTTCTTCGTTGGCTGTAAAAGCAATTTTTAAGTCAATGAATTCTAAAACGTCCGTTCAACAAAATTATAGTGGGCGGCGAGAAGCCCAGACATCTCCGTAAAATGTTTCCTTTTTCATTAAGAATAATTGATTGAATACCTGAGGTGCGTACTTTGATCTTTAGAGATGTTCGCTCATATGGATTTAGGAGAATTGGAAGTTTTACTGATAAATCTTAAAAGATGACCGAACTTACATTTGCTTTACAGCCATCAAATAAATGATAGCCTCGATATTCTCATCTTCTTGCAGAACTTGGGGGTGGTATTGTACTTTTTGTAGGGCGGGAGGATGTAAGGAATTTTTCTTATCTTTGAAAAAGAAACTCAAGTATTCGAGTATTCGTTGATACATAAACTCGAATAATGTTAGAAAAAAAAAAAAAAAAAAAAAACGTGTGTTTGTTGCAGAAATTTTCCCGCAAGATATATGCTATAAAATTTCTAAAATAAATGCGAAAGTAACATTCTTACACTTTCATGATTATTTTTCACAGTAGAATAAATCTTTACAATCAAGAATAAAGAATATAAAAAAAATATTTAATTTGAGTTTTATTTTTAATTTAAATGAATGAAAATTTATTCATTTCCTAGCTACAATATTTTTTTTTTATATTATCATAGTGATCCGAATACAGGAAGTCATATCATTGACTGTCCGACCCGCCTCGAAGGCACTGGAAACTGAATACTGGACAACCGCTATAGAAACAATGGCGGGAACTGTGGTTGAGTCCTAAAAGACATCACTGACTACTATACAATCCTTCCCTAAGGAAGTACGTCCCGTCATCAATGGGAAGAGTCAGTCCCCCTCACACCTTTATGTGTAAGCTTCAGGGTGGAAGGAACCAACCACCATGCCGGAAGCTTCTCATCCTCGGTTACAAGGTGCCCCCTGGGAGGATCTGGAAACAGGAAGATCTAAAAAGGAAAATTTCATCAAAAACTAATTTGTAGTTGAATTTTTAATAATTACAACTCTTTATTACAACTTATTAGTGATTACAACTTTTTATTACAACTATTTGATAAATACAACTCCGAAAGACTTCGAAAGCAAAAGAAAGAAGTATAATAAAGTTGGATTTTATATTCAAGTAATATTTCGTGATAAATAAATGGAGAGGAAAATTTATATCCAATCCCGTTTATTTATTAACATTGCTTTTTACTTCGATGAAAACTTCATTCTCTTGATGTTTAAATGAGTACCGAATGATATAACATGACAGTTTCCAAAAAAAGCTCATCTTATCTTCATAACAAGAATGGAAATTTTTATGAAGCAATCTATTTATAAAAAAAGGAAAACATTTTAAAAATAGATTATTTATTGGTCTATTTTTTAAACATCAACAAACAGAACAACGTGCGCGAAAAAACAGAATGAATGTCGAGAGGTCAAGTCATAGCAATATCTTCTAAATTCTCTCAGTTTTGTGCGAAGCTGGAAAAAGCGTTCATTCAAAAGATAATTGGAGGGCAAGGTCAAAATATTTTCATGATTTAGAGAGGTGAAATGGTAAGTAGCAAAAGTAAATCATCGTGACTTGTATATGTAAAAATATATGTAATCAGAATACTGCGGTAGAAGCTGATAGCGCAAATAGAATTGAACCTTAGCTAATAAATTATTAAAATGAAGTCGTCAAGCCTACAACGGCTGGAAAGATTCAATGTGATAAGGAAATTGATGTATAATATACAATGATTGTATATTCTCTTTTTATTCAACATTTAATTTTAGATCACACTAGTAATTTGCCATTTAAGGTGCGAGTTTTCTTAGGAGGCAGCGATATGTATAAAATCAAGAGTGTTTCCATCTTCGACTGTTTCGTGTGACATCAAGGCAGTGAAGGATTCGGGCCTCTGGCAGTGCAAATTGTGAGGCTCTTTATTCAATTATTGGCCAATTTACTTTCCGATTTCCTAGTATTTTTTAACCTAATATGTTGATAATTTATCGTAGATAATTATTATTATTTTTATTTTAGTAAATGTAAATATGAGTCGCATATTTTGAAAGTGGGACAGGTTCATTTTTGAAAAAAATGGAGATAATGGAAGTTATAGATAAAACTTGTTATAATCTTTTTATGAGTAAAAAATTTATAGTAAAAAAAAATTAGATTCTAGTATTTGGGAGATGGAAGTTTTAGCTCTTAACAGCATTGAAAATCTGTTTATTTTGAAAGTGGTGCAAGTCCATCTTAGATTGAAATTATTTTTGACCGAATATATTACAGCAAAATTTAACTCCGGTTGCTCTATGGTGAAGCAAATGTGGCCGTTTGACATCATGTCTGAAATCTAGGGTGTTTCTATTTATCTATTTTTGATATTGAAAATCGGTGTTTGTACAGTATTTTATGAATAATAAAAAGTATATCTTAATTTTGTGCGTCGATAATAATGTTTACTTCCATCACCGATTATTCAGTCCAGAGACAACGAAATAAATATGATTGATCACAAATTTTTACTGTCAGGACAATCATTTCTACCGAACGATCGTGATTTTGGATGTGGAACTATCCAGTAACTATTCCATCCAGAAACCAGTTCCTTGCATATTCCCCGGGATTACTATAAAGTAATACAAAATTGTGGTAAACATAATAAATTTTTAGTATATGAAATGAAACATGGAAATTTATTTTCAACCCAACCTCTAGAAAAAGCGGTTTTAAAAAGAAAGAAAAATATCGATGGAGAAACCGTGAATTGATTAACTATATGCTGGATCAGATTTACAAGGGACGCACCATGCAAAATGTTCAACAAAACTTCGATAGAACGAGATTTTGAATTTAAAATGATCGATTTGTCAACACAACGAGGAAGTTAAATAATTCCAAGTAATTTCAGAAATACAAAATTATCTTTTATGTAAGAAAAAAAGGAGACTTATTACATCTGAAAAATAAAAGGATATGATGGATTTATTACCATATATACCTCCCGTTCATCATGAATTTTTTAAAATGTTAAATCTTGAATAAAATTCAAATTGATTATACCTACGTATAAACTGAAATATATAATTTCATTGAAATTCTTAATAAAACTGAATTGTTTGTTGTTATGTTATATTTTCTACTAGAATATTCTTGGTTTTGTTTCCCTTTTTATCAAATGAATAAATATTTATAAAAATGTGAATAGTATATTTTTTTTTATTCTTAAAAAGCGGCTGCTGCCACAAAATATTATTTCCCGATTAAATGAATGATTGCAAAAATTCTTGAATTTTGAAAGTGAGGCAAGTTCATTTAGTTATTATGGAACTCTTATTTTTTTAGTCAACACTGTAAACACTATTGGATTA
>JAPMOR010068429.1:578648-614743 GCA_026543865.1 Argiope aurantia | reverse complement strand
ATATTTTTAAATTTATTGAAACGCAAATTTTTAAATATCTCACAATAGCAAAAAATGGACTTGCCCCATTTTCAAAATAAACGGCTCAAATATGCATGTCTTTGTTTATTTTTAAAATAAAATTCTTCAAAAACAATGAATTTTTATTAATTAATGATTTTTTCGTTTACAAATAAAAATGGAGAGTTTTAAAGAATTTTCGCCATTGCTTGATTCAGAAATTAAACCTTAATTATAATTACAAATTTTCACAAATCTTATTAAAATCGTGTTTTGACTTTAAAAATAAGCCGAATTTTCATTTTTCTGCTATCAAAAATGAAAAAAAAAAAAATGCCGGGATGAGATATAAAATTATAAATATAAATAATTTCAGTTTCACGTTAACAATAAAACATATAGTGGTAAAATATTTAAAAAAAATTTTCAAACAATTCTAAATAAAAAATAATAAGTCAACAAAATTTTTATCATAGAAATTACTCTTTTTTTGAATTTTAAAATAATGTAAAATTCCATTTTGATCTAAATAGTTTCGGGTGATGAAAAACATCAACATTTATCCAATTTTTAATTAGTTAAAATTTTTAAAAATTTACCTTTAATTCACCATCCAAAGTATATATGTGACGTATTTGATTTGGTTAATCTGTCTGACCCGTATAGAGCCAACATACACACACATACTCATTTGTCTTTATTATTAGTAGATAAAATGATAGCCCATGTTATTGTTTCTTTGTTATTTGTATTAAGCAAAAGGCTAATTAAAACAATTTTATATATGATATAATAAAAAAAAAAGTTCAACGTGTGACACCATCAGACAGTGAAATTCTGTATTTAGATCAACAGATATTTTGCCATTGTATATTTTTATATCACAAACGCGAAATAGAGGTATATTGAAAACAATCACAAAACGTAATGATATTTGTTTATTCGACCACCTACAGAGTCCAAAGCTATTTTGTGTTTTGTCCACAAGATCTTAAACAACATATTTCAGTTTGAAGGAAGATTATAAAGACATGAAACCAAAGTTGCATGAAGTTTGTGTATTATTTATGCTATTAAACTACTCATGCAACCACCGACAAAGCATGTGCCTCTCATTAGAATGTTTCATTGTGAGAAAATTGTTTGTTTTAGATGTCCAGATTCTTTTCATTCTTTGAACTGAAGCGACCGAACCAGTTTCGAATCTTTGCGGAAGTGTTCTCGAATATTTTGCATCTAGGACGCTTGGTTAACTTTTGATCTCTTAAGAGAAAATCCTGATGATCAGACATAATTGAGCAAATGATTTAACCTAAGAAGCTAAAACTAATAAAAAGAGAATAATTAATTAAATTATTTTTTTCACTGTTTTGAGAAACATCATTTACAATTTATTTCGAAAGTCTTCTTTTTCAATTTTGATTTATTACTTAAAAAAATTCAGAATTATAGTTTTTAAAGTGAATTATATTACGACCAAATTTATTAAAAGTTAAGTGTCTTCAGCGACAACTGGTTCGACAAGAATTTTTGTTGCGTTTAATTTCACTTAAATCTCTTATACATGAATTCAGATCCAGCGAACAAATTTTTGTAAGCGACAATTTATCACTGAAATTAAAATTGTATTGTTTGAACAGCCTTACACCTGCTCTATTCACTGTATTATGGAACTAATGTAGTCCAGTTCCATAATATTATAATGCTATAATTGTCGGTTTCGTCTATTTTCCTCTCTGTTTTGATTTCTCTTTATATTCTGCATGTAAACAATACAGATATATATGAAACAGATTCTTATGCCTTTAGTTTTTAAAAATGGAAGAAGTTCAGTTCAGTTTTATAAATGTCACGTTTTAAAGTAACATTAGAGCTATTTTGGGATGGAACTCATAATTTTGATCCTTGGTCAGATGACGAGGACAACACCTGAGCTAAATTTCCTCGTCAAGCTTCTACACCATACCATCGGGAGGATGTTTGGCGCGACGGATTTAACGTGTACCAGATCCGCTAATACAGAGTTTCTCTGGCGGAATCGGGTTTCTAATCTGAAACCTTCCAACTCTGAAGCTAAGACCATGCCACCATCCACAACACTGGAATAAAATCATGCGATTAAATATTTGACGAAATAATGGAAAGATTATTAATTTTAATGCAAAAATCGAATTTATTATTTAAAATATATCAAAATATTTTCAAAAAAGTTGCCAAAATTCAAGCAAATAGTGTTCCTAGTGAATTCAAAGGTCTCTTCTATATTTGTCTTCAGCAAAAAATACCGATCTACAGGGAGAAATTGTACATCTATTCTCATTTGGCAAGGAGTCAAATTAGGAAAGCAGGAATTTTGAAAATTATTTTCATAAAATGGCAGGATAAACTTTACTGGAAACTTTCTAATTTTGTCGTCAGGCTCTTTGTTCAGAGAGTCTTAATTCTCACTGGTTTATTTAGGCTTTTATCATCTGTAGTCTTCCAGTCATATCATTGACACGAAGGTAAAAAAACTCGCACAAAATTCTATATTATGTCTTTGTTTGCGTAGCTTTATTTCCTGTTCTTGGAAATTTTGATTTGTTGATATTAATCATGTCATGGGCAATGTCATGTATTTTATATGACGTTGCCCATGTTTTATGCTATTTGTTTGAGAACTAGAGAAACTTTTTCCAAAATCTGAGAACAAGTAACTACAAGACTTTAAGACTTTTGTCTTGTAAAATGTAGATGCGTAAAGAATTTTGATTCAACTTCGTCAACCAGTTCCCCGTCTGTCACTCTCATGTTAATGCGATAGCTAAAAAACGCATTGACTAAGATAAATGAAATTGGATACATAATTGTGGAATTAAAATTATAACACTGTGCCAAATTTGAATTTTTATCGGCATCTAAAAAGATCATTCTGGATTCTTTACTGTCCTTCAGGAATATAAAATACTCATATACGGGACTCTTGAAATAAAAATTTGAGCATTTGCGGCATTTATGGCATGCAAACAAATCCATAAATTACATGCGCGGATGTGGGAGAAATTTTTTAACTCTCTTATAAAGAAGTATTTTGACAGAATATAATTTTCAAGAAGTATATAAGAAAGTTTCGAAGAAACCGCTCACTCTTTCTTTTATTACAATTATTTTCCTTCAATTCTAAGTCACAAATAACTATCCCGAATTCAGTATCTTCTCCCTATACTGCCGTAACTCCGGCTCAATTAAGTCTTATTTTGTCAGTTTTATTTATTCAGCTGATATTTCCATCACAAGCGATTGAAATAATTACAATATTCACCAACAGTTTTTCTCACCCTAATCTGGCCCGGAGATAGGCATTTAACTTTCTCTTTCTCGTAACCTTCTTCCAACCATTGCTCCGAGCCCAACCGTCTAAAATCTATTTTAAGATCCTCTGGACATAAATCTGCTCCATTTAAAACCCGGCGCCGAATAGAAAGGCCGGAGAATAACGACATCAATCGATTCTCACCTTAAAATCGCCCTTACCAGCACAAAGAGATCTTGATAAAGCAGATAAGGTAAATATAGAAGTAGGGCAAGATGGAGGTCGTAGTCGATAGTGCTATATTAAAAAGAAAGGAACCCACGATCAGCTGAGGGGCGTTTGTATTTTCAAACTTTCAATCTCATGTCTTCAGGTGGTTATTAGAAATCGAAATTTCTTTGTTGAAGCGATATCAATAATGGATTTCATCGGGCTGTAATGGAAAAAAAAAAGATTTGGGTGTAACTATTATGATCGGAGTGATTGATTTTTTAAATTCTGCTTGAATTTCTAATAGAATCTGATAAAAATAGATCATTAATTAAGAGCGGTGTTAGAAAAGAGCCGTTGTTAATATGATAAATGTTTCGTGAAGTTTATTTGGTAAATATAGAAATATTCGAAGCAGTATTATTAGATTAACTTGTTGATCAAATGGTTTGCTGAGAATATTAGTGGAATTTACTTTTAATTAAATTTAATATGTATAATTTAATGGCCATGAATTTATCAAGAAAATATATTTAAGCATAATTGTGACAGGCACCAAACAGTATTATTTTAATAGCCTTACACTTGTATGTTCACCGTGTACATGAACCATCGAAAATGAGTCAAGCAGCATAGCATCACAGCGTTGTTAGAAACGTGACTGATCGGCTAATCTTTCTTCAAACATTCGTATGTTGGCTTCCTTTTCTTATACCTCCTGTAAACTACAGATGCATTAAACTGAATCTTTCTACATTAGCTTGTATTAATGAAAAAAAATCAGGTGGCTGAATATTTGATGAAGAAATTAAATGAATTAAATTTCATTGTAACAATGAAATCTAATAATAAAAATTATGCAGAAAAATATTTTTTTTTTCAAGATTGTCAAAAATTAGGAAGAAATTTGATGGATTGAAAAATGGATATTTTTTCGTATTCTGGGAAGTAAAGAAAAAAAAAAGGATTACTAACTATTTTTATCATTAAATTATATTTCCATTGATTTATGGAAAATGAAAAATGTCATCACAGTGAGTCATCATTTAAGAGGACTTTCAACAAGATATTAGGTGACATGCAAAGTTATTATTTTCTCGCATATGAAGGGTTCAGTATGGCATAGAAAGAATAAGTATACTAATTCTCAAAACATTTGAACGCGATATTTTGCCGAATCTCTACACTTCAAACATTTCTGAGTCCGAATGCATGTATGGAATTATATCCCTCTTTCAGTGAATAAACAAACAAAAAATAAACTTTTTTCATTAAATCGATGAAAATAGACATATGGTCTCTACACCAAATTTGTAGATTTCTGTCAAATTTTGAACAAAATCTGTTCAAAGGAAGTCTATCTATCCAAATATATGTACAAATGAACGAGATAACTACAAAGCGAGAAAACATTTTGCCGTAGCCAAATTTATAACTATTAAAGCGATAGATTTAGCATCTATAATGTAGATCCAAAGGAACCAAGAACCAAGTCCATCAAAGGGTAACTGTTGTCGGTCAGAATTTTCGCATGCATGTAAACATAATTTACAAACTTAACAACTTAGAATATAGTTCACAGTTACAGCATCTAAGATGTAGATTCTTATCAAAAATTTTAACCAAATCTGGCATGGGATCGAATTGTCTGTATTTTCTCATGCATGTGAACTCGATAATTTAAAATTGTAATGATCTAATTAAAGAAATTTCGACATGTGATATAAGCACTATTGTAGTTTTATGTTAAAATTTTGTTTCAATGAGTCAGAAAAAAAACCCCCATCGAAAACATATTTTATTTTTTGATGCCTATATCAACAATTAATATCAGTACTACACCAAGCATATATTATGTGTGTGACAGTGATAATAAAAATATCAGAAGATGTGATGCTTATGTTCTTGCACAAAGTGCACAACTAATTTCATTTCAGTAGAAAGAATGGATAGCATTTTTATTAGATGGTATAAGAAAAAGTTTCATGCAGACTATTCGTAAATGAACCTAAATTAGTTTCAGTTGATATTTCTTGCTAGATAATTTAGTCCGCTTGAATATAAAACAAATAAATAAACAAATAAAACAGATAAAAGCCAAAAAGATTATCTGAGTAAAGGAAAATTAGACTCAAAATTTATTATGATTGTGTTTCACTTTATGAGAGCACACACAAAGAATCTTATTACTTCAAACCATCAGAATACAACATCTATTTATTACCATAAACATGCAAATGTTTAGTTCTCAACAATATTTTTAGCACACACTGAACTTTCATACCCATTTCCGCTTTCTTATTAACACGATACCCAACAAAAAAGAGAAAAACAGATATCTTAAAAAATGGAGCATTCACTTTCTATTTCCAAAACAATAACATGGAAGTATTTTGGCGAATTTTCAGACACGCGCCAATTAAAAGGTCTTTTCTGCGTAATGAGGAGAAGAAAGCCCCTTGTTAACATCTTTCGTTCCCCCTCGTTGTTCGAAAAAGAAATAATCCTCCTGAAACAAAGCCGGGACGTTAATAAATAAGGTTATCATGCAAATTCGAAACAATGGTCCGCCATTTTTTATTTTAGCTGTGACAAAAATCAACTGTCTGCGATTTCGTTTGTGCGGTTTGATTTGTAAGTAGCAGCCGGTAAGAGACACTGCTATTGTAACGGAGCTCGCTGAACCGAAGCAGAAATGTCGTCGAATGTTAAAAGTCAGGAAAGGACAATTGGTATTTTCACTCGCGTGAAGACAAAATACTTTTGAGAGGAAGAATTCAAAAAAAATTTTTTTATATGATCTTAAATGCAGCCATAACTCTTGAACTATTCTCTGAGCTTTAAATGAAAGAATGATACTAATTAGTTATGTGTTTTTAAGTCTGAACATTACAGATCTAATAGCACTTTCACGTTCAAAACAAGCCAGAGAAGGTTTTGAAAATCCAAAACAATCTAAATAAATGTAATAGTCTTATATATGTTCTGTTTATTGTGTGCATGAACTTTTATAACAGAGATCAGTCCCACGATCTCTAATCGCTATTAAAAAAGCAATTATCCGCTACATTTGTAGACAAATTTTGGCAATATTGCAAAAATTCTTTTTTTTTTTTTCTTTATTTCTTTTTCTTTTTTCTCCCTTCTTATAAACTTCACGGATATTAAACAGAATACTTCTTCCCTAGCCATCAACCATAAAAGATAATTACGCGATTAAGGCAGCAATGCAATATATTGTTGGAAACCAGGCAAAAATGTATTTTGAAAAATTCAAAATTCAGGAAAAATTTGAGCGACTATTAAATTAGTATAATAAGAAAGACAATTTTTAAAATTTTGAAACGGTGAGAAATCTGTTTTTGCGAAATTATATTTTCAGAATTTAATGGCCAAAAATTCGCTCAGTTTTTATTTCATTAAAATTTAATAAGAATCGTATCCATACCCCCATTAGTATTCACACTTTTAAAAGTATATATGTGCCAAAGTTGGTAGCTCAGCGACAAATGGGCTTATCTGTAGATACTAACGCAGAAAAAAATATGCAGATACATTCAAACCCTGCAAAGAATGTATGTGCTACATTTGATAATTGAAGGTTAAACAATCTCATCAGTAGAGTGCCAACACATACATACACTAAAAAAAATACAAATACAAGAAGTTTTACAGGTTTTGCTCGAAATTTGATATGAATATACGTATTAGATGATATATCTATATATCAAATTTTTTTCATATGCCCTCTTCGCTTTGTAATTAACATATTCAAATATTTCCGGACTACCAGACAGATAGACATCCTCGGGGTGGATTTCATCCAAAATTTGATACAAGTTTTGCATTCATAGATAGACATAATTCCAAAAATGGATAAACATAATTCCAAAAATGGATAGAAATAATTCCAAAAATGGATAGACATAATTCCAAAAAAGGATAGACATAATTCCGAAAGTTTCAGTTACCCGAAATCTCGAGTTTTCACGGTTACAATACTTTTTCTTTGTATACTCAGTATACACGAAAATATTTTTTAATAAAATTAAAGTACAATTAACATAGTCTTAAAAATGATTCGGTTTGTTTTTATTCATTAATTTTTTCAAATATGGCGCATGAAAAAGTGATGGCTTAAAAATTAAAAATTTTAAAAATGAATTAAAATGTTTTAGCAGGCAACAAGACAGTGGAATCAATCAATCAGTTGTTAGAATTTGCCCAAACGTTCTTACTGTTAGTAAGCGATAACAATGAAAAATCAAATTTTGGTCGGAAATATTGAATATTTTTCATTCAGTGTTATTTATTTCTAAAAATATTTTTTCTTAAAGTTATTTGAATTTTATTTTTGAATCTTATTTGAAAAGTTTTATTCGCTTTCATGTTTACATAATTTAAATTTTAATGCTATTTTACTTCTTTAAATGCCATTTTCTCAAATCCTAATAATTTTTCATCAGAAAATTTGGTTATATTTTGTGACGAAAAATCTCATAAATTAAAATTTAATGCATATTCAAATTTGGTATAATGATTTTTTCAATATGTTCTTCAATTCCTGAATTGCAGAAAAAACAATATGTTCATTTATAAAGATTTTGTGAAACTTCAATGCTCTACAATAAAAAAAAAATTGAGAATTTTATTTTTTTTTATCAATATAACCTTAGCATTTAAGGACTGGATAGAAATGTAGTTTATTTTTTAGCTGAGAAACTTTACAGTATATATTTTTTGTTATTTGCAGAATTTCTAAGGGAAATCATTTTATAAATTTCTAAAATAGAATTTTTTTTCTTTATGCTTCTTTTTAAACAAACAAACAAAAAATCCTATTACTTTCAAATTTATATACATTTTTGCCTTTTAATTACGCATTTTCATTTCATAGCCATTGTTTGTTTGTTTTTTGTCAATTTTATGCAAAAATTAAAAAATATATTTTGTATTTTTCAAAAGTTTTTTTTTTAATTCATCTCGATAAAATTCGTATGTTTAAAGTCTGCAATTATAATATGCTCTATTTAGTGATTTATTCGAATAAGCAATATATATATATATATTGCTTATGTCTGTGTGACTGTCTGCGACAAAGATAACTCAAAAACTCTTTGAGCTAGACTTTTGAAATTCAGTACATGGTCTTCACATAGATTTCTATCAAATTTTAAGTAAAATCTGTTTAGAGAAAATCTGTCTGTCCGACTCTTCGAATATAAGTTAACAGGATAATTACACAATGAAGAGGGCTATATAGATAAAATTCTGTTCACATTTTTAACAATTATAGTAAAGACAGCCGCCAAATTTTGAGTGAATTCCATGAACAGGTTGACTATCTGTCGGTCTGTACTTTCAGTAAGAAGTAAACGAGATAATTCAAAAAACGCAACAATTTAAATATATCAAATTTAATATGAAATTTTGTGATTACGTGAGCAGTTTTGTGTCTAATTTCTGTTTCGATCGATTGTGAAAAATATGTCTAAAACACAAATTCCATTTTTGGATATTATTAATGCATGCCAGGGATTAATTGCCAAAAATTTCGCCAAGGATGATACGACAAATTCAGTAAAAATGCTAATTTCACACTAAAAGTTAATATTTCGTGATTATTATACGCCAATGTCATGTAAAGCGTTCTCTGTCATGACAAGTTTATTGAAGAGTATGCGAGAAATTTTTTTTTGGGGGGGGGGACCGTTCCACTGGTTTTGCGAGCGAACAGCATTTTACGCTCATATCCATATTAAAAGTATGACAATAATAGGAATAAGAAATCTTCAGAAACCATTTTTTTTTTCAATAATTTTTCAATTTTTCTTAATGAAATAATTTGTTAAAAGTGGAAATAAAGATTTTGAAACAAAACTTTACAGTTCTCCATAAGGATGAGGAGTCCTTATGGTGTCCGTTAGTGCAATCCAAATACCGCATCAGAACCATGATGGGGGAAAAATCGCCAAGTGAACTAATTCTTCCGTCGCCAAATCCCAACCAACCTTGAGGCTAGCAAATCGAGCGATATCAGAAACCACCGGTCAGTGATCTACTGGGCAAAGGAAGAAGCTCGCAATTGGAGGATGCCTCCTTGCCTTGGGGGCCCTCACAAGGACCTACAGGGTGCACTAATGGAAAGGCTACCCTGGGGGTAAAAAGAAAGCATTTCGAAAGTGTTACGAATTGTCGTTAGAGAGATATTGAGGACGTTTCATGCGATATCAGGTGAAAGGAATGGTGGGTAAATGTTCTAGATTGGATTATTCCTTTTTGGATTCTTTTAATTTGGGCCACTATTGCAATCTGTTACAATATTTTTTTTATCATTTTTTTCGCCAACTACATTTGTTCTCTGGTCTTTTCTTGTTGCGATGTGAGAAGTGGAAATGGAGCAGATTTCACAAGTACTTTATTGAAAAATCACATGATATATAATATAAAAAAATGAAAATTGTGCAGGAAATGAAATTCCTTTGTTTATGACTTGGTTAAGCGGCGAAATAAATTAGAAGAGTGACGAAAAAAATATCGCTGTTGAGTTTGAGCTACAAGTTTCTTTTAGCTATTTTACGACCCTTTAGCTGTAAATTATAATATGATATTAGAATTGCACGTTGTTTTAAAATGAATCTATTTTTTCCCTCCTACTAATTCTGCATGTGTTTTCTAATCTTTCTCTTGCTGAGATGTTAGAAGTAAAAATGGAACAAATCGTTTGCTTTATAATAAAAATTTTAAAAGAATTACTCAGGAAATGGAATCATTTTGTTTGTTGACGAAATTAAAATGACAAAAAAATCGCTGTTGTGTATCAGTTGTAACTTTCAAATCCTTTTTTATCAAATTAAGGAGAATTTAATAAAAATAATAATGAAATATAACAAGAGCTCATTATTTTAGAAATAATTATTTTATTTTACTACATTGTTTATTTATTAATTTTCTTACTTTCTCGTATACGAAGTATAGAGAAAGTATTGTAAGCATCGAAAAATTCGAACTCGAGAATTTGACGAATCTCCATACTTCATGCGGTCTGCGGTGGCCTGGTGGTAAGGAATAGGCTCGTGAGCAGTAGGGTTTAAGTTGGAGACCCGATTCCACAGAAGAACCGTCGTGTAAGGGGGCCTGTTGAACGTTAAATCCGTCAGGGCCGAAAGTCCTCCACCTGGTGTGGAGAGAGGGTTGCAAGTTCAGGTGTCGTCCTTGGCATCTGACTGCGGTTCAAAAGTAGGATGTTCGCCCCAACATAGCGCTAGCGTTACTTTACAACGGGACGTTAATATAACTAAACTAAACGAATCCACATTTCATACCCTGAAACGTTTTCTCCTTGAATTCGAAAACCATTTTTCTATCTGGGAACTCGATAATTCAAAAACGTTTAGAGTTGAATGCATGGAATTTGATACGTGGACTTAATGAATCTATTTTCTAATCTTTCTCTTGCTGCAATTAGTAGATTTCTATCAATTTTAAACGAAAACCAATCGGAAGAAATCTGGCTGTCCGTGTACAAGTGAACTCGATAATAACAAAAAATAAAGAGCTAGGTAAATGAAATTTGACACACATGCTTAGGATTTCAATTGCAAATTCTTATCAAGTTTTAAACCAACCCGTCAGAGGACTGATCGTCTGTCGATCTGTACTTTCGCATGCTAACAAATGCTCGTTAATTAATTAAATTCGGTATGCAATCTGGTGACTGCAAGTGTATTTCGTGTCAAATTTTGGTTTTAATCGGGTAGGGGGGGAAAGCATCTAAAATATATATTCTTTTAATAGATTCCATACAAATGCTAATTCATGCCAAAGAACTATACTTAGTAATTATTGCTCAACAATGCCATATAAGTTATTCGCAAACCTACCCAAGGTCCCCACTCCCACTGAAAAGCACCTCAGAAATAAGGATGAGATGCTTATAGCATGGTGGTTGGTTCTCGCCACCCTGATGAGTACAGAAATGGTGGGAGTCGGCTACCTCCTATTGATGACCGGATGTACCGTGACCATTGATGGCCCTTAAGACTCAACCACAGCTCCCACCAGAGTTTCTGTCATTGCGGCCCAGTCGATCAGATTTTATCTGAAAGCCATGTTATTAGGCGGGTGGAGAAACCATGTGTGATTACCCAAAGTCCATAGTTTTATCCGATAGGAGATTTATTATTGGAGAGTATGCGAAAATTTTTTATGGAGTAAAAGAAGATAATGTATTTTATAAAAGAAGATAAAGCAGAAGATTTTTGAAAACCGATATTTAAATTATATACTACTAGCCGCCTTTGGCGACCAGCCGGTTCGCCAGTATTACCGCTCGCTACAATTTTCAATTAAATATTTAAGTAACTGGTCTCTTAAAGGATTCTCAAACAAAACATTTTTAATCTTCAAATTTTGATAGTCATACTAAACTTATATTGTTTAGATCGTTTCGTTCAATTTACTATATATATTTTGCTAATTTGTTGCCATTTCCGGTAAAACTTCAACTTTAATTAAAAATGTAAATGACGAAATTGCAATTAATATTAAGATTTTTTTAATAAAACCAAGCGTTTTATTTTATTTATCATCTTTATTGTTATTTATTAATTATTATTATTGTTGAATATGAGTATTTCAAACAGAATCGCTCGGTATTTAAGTCTTATGTTAACTACAAAATATTTTTCATAGTTTATGTAATATCTCAAACAATAAATCAACAAAAATTTCTGAGATTCAGTATAAAATTCAGTTTTTAGTTTTGCTTTCAAAAGGATTGAAATGAAATCAATAATAATATTTTGTTCCTGCTTATAAATATATTTCAAAAATTATGAAGTCTAAATTTAATGCAGTAAGGTATCATATTCTGATAAATATTCTGGACACACCAAATTTTAAATAAGTGAATGAATGTTTCTATTTTCCACGATCAACTAAGACTTATTTATGAAGTTTTAAATGTTAAAAATTTAGAAAAACTCACCATTTTCATAATCTTAGGCCAATTAATCTTGAGAAACCTGCGCGCTTATTGGCGTATTTTCTTTGAAACGATCGATGAAAAATCTAAAATTATCCTTTTTTTATTGAATAGTGATATTCAAATCTTCATAAATCAGTCAGTTTAAGTGATTGGAAATTAACTCTTAAAAGTCAGTGATTTAGTTGATTGGAAATTAACTCTATGACCACCATAAAATCTGTGCTTTCTCTTCTGGTGTATGCATTCTCCTTAATATCCGATCGAATAAAACATCACATACAGAAGTACTACATAGAACACACATCAAAAGTAAACATAACATTTTAATAGTTGCCAAAAACAAAAGAGAGAAAAATGCAATTAATAAGCAGACGATATTTAGAAAAGTACAGATATTTAGACTGGAAAATGAAATTATCTGAAATTAAAAACACGCGCAGACGATATTTACAAAAGTTAAAATATTCAAACCTGAAAAGGAAAATATATGAGTTATTCCATCAATAAATGCCATAAGTTTGTTTACATCTTCATTATTTTATGAGTCATTAAATATCAAAATGGATCCGGGATAATTTTTCTTGAATTTATTTTTTAGAAAAAATAATATTTCATATTTGTTTCATTTCCTACAGACACGTGCCAAAAATTATATTTTTGCAGATTTCATTTCCAAAAAAATTTAATTTATTTTCAGTTAGAGCTTTAATCAATGTGATGGCAACAGTTTGAAAAAAGCTATTTTTTTTCTCATGAATGCGAAACGTGCTTAATCCTCATTTTTATTTTTGACGAAAAAAATTATTGAAAAACATAGTTAAAATATTTATTTAAAAATTCATTAAAAATAGAAATTTAATTTTAAGGTTAAAACATTAGTATCATTTAAAAGATAAATTTTTGATCTTTAACTGCATGTGAAAATCTTTTTTTGTGCGGTAATATTTTCGGAAGTTATAGCAGAAACTCGTCAAAATTTCGCTTAATTTTTAAATAAATAAAATTCTAGTTAAAAATTCGAAAAAATAACCCCCAGGTGCACATTCTCGGCCTCCAAGGTATACACGTGCCAAATTTGGGAGCTGTAGGTTGAATGGTCTGGTCTGTAGAGCGCCAACACACACACACACACACACACACACACACACACACATTGAGCTTTATTATAAGTATAGATATAGATAAAGATGTAAATCGATATACCAAGAGTATATGCGAAACAATTTTTTCTAATGCAAAAATTATTGCAAGTTAAAGGACTTTTCCAGATAATTAAGAGACATTTTTTTCATTGAAAAAGTTTTCCAAGGAAATATACAGCTGCGTTGTTTCTCTATTATTAAAATGTCGATATTTCTTACCAATTTCAAATTTAATATTTTATTAAAACTACCCGAAAGTTCCAGTTGAGTTAATTTGAGATTTATTTTGGAAAATAAATTGGTCTTTTTTTATAAATTGAGCAGAGGGCAATTTTTTTTTTTTTTTTTTTTTACGAATGGAATTGTTTTCTACAAGAAAATGAATTGTCTTCAACAGTAAAAATATCGTAACGATTTATATTTTTTACTTGTTAATATGTACCAAGATTCCTTGTTATATTTATTGTATTCTTATTACTTTTATTGTTATTAGGAATTTTCTTGTTACTTTTATTGTAATCTCCGTCAATGAAAACTTTGTGGAAGAATGCGACGAAAAATCATCGAGTCATTAAAAAGTTCGATGATAAGATTTTGATGTGTATCTACATTTTTGTCTTCTCAAAATCTGAACAAAACATTTCTGGAATTTTGTCTATTAGCAGGATAATTCGAAATTGTAATATCTCTAAATATGGAAGTTGATATGTGGTCTTTAGAGTGATATTGTGTATCCCAAATATATATCTTTATATATTTGGAATAAAATCCAACTGTGTCCGTATGTCCGTCTGAGCAAAATAGTTCAAATATACAATAAGCGAAATAGATGCAATTTGATAGGTAGTTTTGTGATTAAAATTGTAGGACAACATCTACTTTTTTTATAAATTCATTTAATTGCTTATTTGCGTGCATGTGATTATTCTGAAATGCCACGATGTATGAGATATGATCTTTGCTACAAAACTGTTGATCTATGCATACTTTTGTCTTGTCTGTCTCGGCCTGGAAATCTTTTAGTTTGTCTGTTTCTGTGTCACAAAAGCATAATAAGCAAAGTATGAAATTTAATAAGCGGTATTGTTCTATTACAAAATGTTCTTTCTTAATCTTCCAGTTAAATGATCTTCTAATTAAAAATTCCATTCAGGATTTCAAATTCTTTTGAAAGCCACTTTAGAAGTTAAAAAATAAATTTTTTCTAAATTTTAAAACTAAATTTAAAAAAATATATTACCTAGTTACTGAACTACAAAATAAGTTGTATTATTATTCAGTCTTTTAGTTTTAAGTTCGACTGATAACAAGACGAAATGTTCACTTTATTTTCCCACTTCAAAAAGCATTTAAAAATTTGTAAAATCTTTTTTTTTTAATGAAAAGGTTTCCTATTCTATACTTTAAGTACTACAGAACACAGGGAGAAATTATTTATCTAAATTTGAACATAGAATATTCCTTATATTTTAATTCATGAGATTTTTTTCCTTAAAAGATTTTACTAAAATTTATAGTTTAAGTAAATACCATTTAAGGAAGCAAAATAGTATTAAAATGTACATTAAATGCGGATATAAAAATAAATATAACCTCCCAAATAATGAAATTTTTATAAATGAAGCTGTTCATAAATTTAGAATATTAAATAATTAAAAAAATATTTGATATTTTTAATTATTAATACATTATTTGTTTTCAACGTAATCCTTCTAATATAATAATATATAATCCTTAATCTAATGTCTAATATATAATCCGTATTATCTGGACTGAAAGTGAATATTTTTTCTCAAAATAAATAATTGCACACACACCCATTTTAATTTACGTTTCCTGAAACCATTTTCGTTTCCTACTCTGCCAGGCATCAGATACATTAGCGCCTTTCTTGACTAAAAGCTTCCATATAGCATTAACTCTGTTTCCTTTTCAAAAAAGATTATTTATCTATTTGTTTGTCCCTTTTCACGCCCTTTCGTGGAAATACATCACGAATCCAGGTTAAGATAAAGTACAGAACAGAAGGAATCTCTGAAGATCGAGATCGTACATTGAAGGAAGTTAAATATCCAATAAAACTGGGCTGCCACAAATAGAATGATGTCCATTAACGACTGTAGGAATAATAAAAAAGTTACTCTCCTTTTCTAAAGGTGGCAGTAAATGGTTAATGTTCTGTGTGTATGTGTGTGTGTGTGTGTTTTTATCATTTGTTTTCATGCCAGAAAAAAAGTGGTACAAATTATGGAAATGATGGATTGATACAATATTCCTCAGAACTATTTTCTAATTATGTACACGGACGACTCAATTTCGAAGACAGTGAAAGTTGGGAATGATAAAAACAGGTTTATAGTTCATAATCAATTAGTTTATCGTGTACTTGGAATACACTGAGAAGATTAATGAATAAAAGTCAATGACTGAAGGTGAAAAAAAAATCATCTTCCATTTGCATGGATCAATTAGGTGAAATTCAGTCCTACTTCACGTTTCAATTCAATCTAGAATATTTATAGTTAAAGAATGTTCTTCACTTGATGGAGCATGTTGTTAGTTTAGAGGGCTTGAATTTTGCAAATAAAATTTCTTTTCTGTTGGTTCGAAATCAAATGAAACAAATCATTCGGATATCGCTAAATTTATTGCAGTATTCGTTAACCCGAGAATTCAAATGCCATTGCTATAAGCTTTTAATGGATATGCAGAATATCACCTTTGATTATTTTTGTATAAAATTCACATACTTTCTAATATAGGAATTATTCTCCTCCTTCTTTGTCATACAAAAGTTCTTGATCTTGCACTAGATCTTAAATGCCCCAAGTGCTGCAACTTCAATTTTCATAGTCTAGTCAATGAACGTTTTGAACTTCGCAACATAGTAAAGAATCTTTACCGGCCACTCGGACCCTCCACTAAGGCACACTGAATAAATCTGATTGATCGGACCACCGCGACAGCAACACTGGCAGGAATAGGGTTGAGTTACTAAGGATCATCACCAGTCACGGTACAACCCTTCCAGTAGGAAGCACGTCTCATCATCGATAGAATGTAGCCAATCCCCAACATTTCTGTATCTACCAGGGTGTCAAGAACGAAATAGCATACCGGAAGCTTCTCATTCTCATTCTGAGGTGCCTTGAAATCGTGTGGAAAGCCAAGTGAAGAAAATCGTAAAGACACTTATAAGGTTATAAGACTGTATACACTTATAAGACTGTGCATTAAATTTTATCTTTCTATTGATTTGGGCTTTGCCGTTATCACTTCAATTGTACTCGGACAGACAGAAACGTAAATTTTCTGTATCTGACTTTCACTCAAAATTTAATTAAAATCTTCAGAATTGGTGAAAGATCGCCTACGGATTTCATTTCTCTGACTCAAATCATTTATACGTTTAGCAAATTCAGAGTGATTTAAAACTCAGAGATTCATCAAAATCTCCCTTACAAATTTTTTAATAATCACAATATTGTCTCTTTGTATACATACTAGAATTTAAAAACAGTTGATAAACACCATATGCATAAGATCAATCTCGATCGTTTCATGTCATATGCACAACTTCTAATAAGTCTATATAAATTCCGTATTAAAACATAATCATATTCATATGTCGACTTCAAAAGAAATACGGTTTCACATTTATTCAGATACAGGAACCCTTAGTATAGGCATAGAAAAGGTGGTTAAACTTTCGTGGCTTGTTTTGTGTAATAAATTGAGCACTCAAAACTTCTGCGAAATAAAATCAACCTCTGGTTGTCAAGGAGACGAGAGAAAGCTCATAATAATAGGCGTGAGGCAGAACATGATGGATTATTGGAAGACCTCTTAATCTTCTTCTTCTTCGAATATACAAAAGCACGTCTGACAAGCAGCGGATTTTCCCACTTGAAGAACAAATTGGCTTCTAGAGGATAGGTGTGACCTAATACATGATTCTGTGGAAATCAATGAGGCAGAATTTAGGGGAGATTCTGGTTCTTGTATTTTTAAGTATAAAAGAAGTGTACTGCATATTGCATTTTGTATCAAAATTTTTAGATGAACAGTAGTGTAAGAATGGATTGCTAAAAAAATAATAAAAAAATATATAAATTAGTATTAAAATTTATTTTTTTGTATAGTGATAGTTTTTTTTTACTTTCTTTTATATGAAATATGCAAAGATAAAATATTGTGATCGTTAAAAAATTAATTCTAGATTTTGATGAATTTTCACGTCTCAGAATTCTAGAAATATATTTTTGGAATTATGTCTGTGTGTATCTTTAAAAAAAAACAGTTACTAAACTGTTATAATTCTTTACTAACTGTTCAATAAGTACAGTCACTAAATTAATACTATAAATATTATTAGCAAACACATGATCATAGAAAACCGCTAATATGCATTTAAGAGCCCGTACTTCACCCCAGATATGGTGGTTTAATAATAAAGTCTTGATTTCGAGACTTTGTTCCAACTTTGTGTACGAATCCTTTTCACCGTGACCTAGGTAACCAAGGGTAGTGGCCTTCCCAAAGGTTTCTCGCATACACTCTAATAAATTTGTCATTCCAGAGAACGTCTTACAGGATATTGTCGTATATAGTTACGAAATATTAACTTCTGGCGTGAATTTAGCATTTTTACTGAATCTATCGTGTCGTCCTTGGCGATTAATTCTTGGCATACTTTAATAGTAGCCAAAAATTGAATATGTGTTTTAGACATGTTTTTTCCAACTGATTAAAACAAAAATTTGGCACAAAACTGCACTTGTAGTCACAAAATTACATACAGAATTTGATATATTTAAGTGACTGTGTTTTTGAATTATCGTGTTCACATGTTTCTGAAAGTACAAACTGACAGGCAGTCAATCCATTGGTGGATTTAGTTGAAAATTTGACGGGTGTATGCACTAGAGATCTTAAATCTGTGTTCCGAATTCAATGTATATGTAAAGGCCGCGGTGACCTGGTGGTAAGGTCTCGGCTTAGGAACCGGAGGGTTTCAGGTTCGAGACTCGATTCCACCGAAGAACCGTCGTGTAAGGGAGTCTGTTGCACGTTAATTCCGTCCTGACCAAACGTCCTCCCGCTGCTATGGTGTGGAGAGGGTGGTGCCAGCTCAGGTGTCGTCCTCGTCATCTGACCGCGGTTCAAAATTACGAGGTCCGTCCCAAAATAGTCTTAGTGTTGCTTCAAACGGGACGTTAATATAACCAAACCAATCAATGTATCTGTCTTTTGTCATTCTGTAATTATCGTGTTAATTTAGATCCGAACAACTGGACAGACGGACATCCTGTGAATGGAATTTTCTTAAAATTTGCTAGAATTCTGAAAATTTTGTGTAAAGACTGTATACGAAATTTCAAACATATAGCTCAAAGAGGTTTTGAGTTGTTTTTGTCACGGACGGACAGATATTTTCCAAAAATGTATTTTTCGAACTCAGAGAGGTCTGAAACAAAGAGATTTATCAAAATCTCCAATTCGAGCTTTTTGACGATTATGATATTTTCTCTACGTATACGTGAAAGTAAAAAACAATCTACGTTCGTCTTGTCGTCTATAATATTGCCATATTGAAAAAAAATGATGAAATTTCTACTAAAATTATAAATGCATTTACTAATTTCAAAAATGACGAAATGCACGTAGACTAAGATTTAAAATCTGGGAAATAAAAATATGACCGGATGAATGAAAATGTAGAATTAGTAACATCCGTTGGCAACATCGCTTAGAAGTTGATCGCAAATTTCTGAAAACTTTACGTATATTTATTACATTGCAGGCATTTCTTTTTGTTCTTTTTTTCTCTTACCTTTAAAAATAAAGACAATTGTCCTGGGAAATAGCATTTTACTTTTTCGTATATGTAATATAGAGAAAGTATAATAATCTCCAAAAAATTCAAACTCGAAATTTTGACAAATCACCCGAGTTCGAAAAACACATTTTTGGAAAATGTACGTCCGTCTATGACAAAGATAACTCAAAAATGTTTTGAGCTAAACGTTTGAAATTTGGCGTACTGTCTTTACACCAAATTTGCAGATTTCTATGAAATTTTGATTAAAATATGTTCTGAGAAAATCCGTTTGTCCGGCTGTTCGAATTTAAATTAGCACGTTAATTACAAAACGAAGAGATCTGGAAGATAAAATTCAGTACACAGATTTAATATCTATAGTGTAGACACTTATCAAATTTTGAGCCAAATCCAATAAGGGGTTGCCTGTATGTCTGTCCATACTTTCATAAACTTGTAAATGCGATAGTTCAAAAACGCATTGGCTTAAATATATCAAATTTGATATAGGATTTTATGACTACGAGATGTAATTTTTTTTGTCAAATTTTTGTTTGAATTGGCTGAGAAAAATGTGTTTAAAACATAAATTCGATTTTCGAATATTTTTAAAGCATGCAAGATATTAATCGCCAAATAATTCGCCAAGGATGACACGATAGATTCAGTAAAAATACTAAATTCCGCCAACCAACCATTAACTAAACCATTGTATGCCAATGCCTTATAAGGCATTCTCTGGCATGACAAGTTTATTAGAGTATATGTGAGAAACTTTTGGGGAGATCACTTCCTCTGGTTTTAAAATTTTATTCGTGACGATATTATTTAATTGGCGCATTCTGCGTAACTTTATGCCCCAAAATACTCATATCTATAATTATTTTCTTTTAACAGATCCTATATCCTTTGGATTTATCTTCAAAATACACAAATTCACGCATAACTTTTTCATTCTTATTTGAAAATCACCCATGCATCCAGAAGCGGCAAACATCTAGAAGTCATAACGCACCCGTTTCCCAACGCGCATCAGCGATTGCGTTACAAACTGTTTGCTTTAACCCGGTTAAGAAACTGAAAGTAAAACGCTTCACATGCGCACTGTAATGGGCCATACTTAGTGCGGAATGCGTTAATAACTGGCAAAGAACGCAGTGAAGTCATTGGGGATTTCTGAAGGAGAGCAGTCACGCCATTTGTAACACTTAATTGTCTATCTTTTAAATCAAAATGTCACAAATGATACACACTGTTAGAGATTTGACACATCTTGATAAGTGGGTGAGTGGAATCAAGATTGTGTTTGCGGTCTTCGTAATATTTTGTTATATATTCATTCAAACTACCACAGATAATTTTGCTAAATCATATGCAAAGAAAAAATCATAATTTTCAATATAACGTCTCAATTTTTAAGAATTTGTACATTCTCTGAATACAGGGAAAAAAACGCCTTTCCATAATTTTGGGTGGGATTTGCCAAAATAAAGTTTACCAGTTTGTGCATTTTGCGCATGACATCCAATAAACTGCGAGTAAATGACTGGAATTCAATATACAGATTTATTACTGCAATTATAGGCGTTGCGTCAAATGTCAAACAAAGTTCCTCTAAGACTTTACATATTTATCGGTTAGTTTATTCTTAGAGGGGGGGTTATGAATATAGCTTAAGAAACACAGAGAAGCTACATTAATATTATGTAGTCTGCACTTTATAATTTTATGTTTGTATCAAATTTTTTATCCGGTGGTCAAAATAAACGAACATACAAACCATTTCACTGAATTAAAATCTTCCTTCCTCCTACCCTTCGTAATGTGTAAGATGAACGAAAAAGTCAAGGGAAGCGTACTCTTACTGATCTTCTGCGCAGTATTATGAAAAAACAATTACTCCTGCAATGCTGAATGAGTTCGAAAGGGTAGAATTTCTTATTAAATTGGAATTGACTGTTTACTTTGGTGGGCCGAAACAACAATAAAAGGAGATTTAGACGCTTTCCCCATATGGTAGGTGCGTTATAGGCTTATGTTTTCTAAGTTCAACAAGTACATTTAGCTGTATCAGAGGCCCAGTGTGAGGTTTTAGATTTAAGCATCAAAATATCGTAGTTTCGACATCCACACTCTCTGAACATTCAACATGAATACGAGACTTATACAAATTGATTCTGTCAGAATCAGATATCCTCTTAAGAGAATGCTAGCCAGAACGTTAACCTTATGTTTGTGCAAAATGGCAGATGACCAGTTTAAGACTCTTCTAGAGTTTACTAAGAAGTTCAGGATTTGTGCCAGAGTCTTGGTTTAATTTACGGTTTTTATATATGTATCAACTGAATATCCAGCAACTAAACAGGATTTAAGCAAGGTAATTCTGTGGAAATTAAATATTATGTTGTTGTTGTTTCTAATGTCACTTGTCATAAACAAGCCCATTGACTTTAGAAGTCAGTGAATTTAAGCCAAGGGTGCGTCTCTTGTTTTTTCAGTAGCGCCATCTAGGGTCAAGAGTACGGCTTAAATACACACACGTCACAACCCTTTTTATGGGGCGGACTTCATTCATGCATTTTCATTCACTCAACAACAGATCGTAATTCAGACCTGAATCAGAGAACGATCACCCCTGATCCAATACCCCTAGTGGCATTACCCTCGACGAGGAGGACTTTGTGACTACGACAGATTTATATGTGCGCCAGC
The DNA here is from genome assembly GCA_026543865.1 of Argiope aurantia. NCBI lineage: Eukaryota > Metazoa > Arthropoda > Arachnida > Araneae > Araneidae > Argiope > Argiope aurantia. The sequence continues at coordinate 592,577 of JAPMOR010068429.1, read as the reverse complement.
CACCACAAGCACGGAGGGTCTTCGGCCGGCGGGGTTCGACCTTGCAATCCAAGGGACGCGAATTCAACGTCCTTCTTACCCTGCTATCCCGGTCCATATATTATCTTGTGGGAGTGTGAATCAAAGTGATCACAAAAAATGGAAATTGACATGTTCAAATCTTCCGGGATCAAATTCTCTTGTAGTTATTCATTTACGCCCGAATTCTTCAAAAATAAAGTACTTTGAATTTTAATTCAGTTGTTCATGACCGTCCTAAATGATGGTGTAGATAATTCGATAGCATGTAATGGGCTTTCATGTCTCCTCTCGGAAACCTGGTCTGCTCTGCATGTTTCATATACTAACTCAATCGACAGAAAATCATTCCGAATTTGAGATCGAAAAGTGTACAATGGGAATTATTGTTAACGTCGGGATCGAATATCCCCTTGAGGGAGTGCCGCACCATTTGATGCCTTCCACATCTAATCGAGTTTATGAAATACTCATTTCAAGCATGTTTTCAGTAAGAAGATTATATTATATAAATTATATTCGGAATTGATGGTATGATGATAATATTTATTAGTTTGATAGTGCATGTTAATTGCGTCACATATAAGGCACAAATCGGTTAAAACGCATTGCACAGGTGACAGAGGGCATTTTGGGATAGCAATGTTCACTATGAACCAATTGTTCAAAATTTAAAAAATTTTCTCTCTCGCTAAGGCATAAAATAATGGCACGAACTCTATTTTTCAAATAAAAATCTTACATAGTTTTATTTATACTAAACTTATTTCTATTACTTTATTTATATTAAAATTTCCCTTTAATTTTAATATTTTTAAAAATAGATCTAAGTATTTTTACAAAGATATTTTTCATTGTTCTAACTATTGTATTTCTGCACATGCGCGTTGCAAGGATATGAAATACATTTTGTATGTTCTCATTAACATTGCTAGAGTAACAATTTCGAAAATAATATATTATGCAAGCATTATAAAAAATGTTTAAAATCAAAGAAAAATTTTCTCAACTGAATAGGTGTAATTAAAAAGGTAATTTTCAAACTTTGTAAAATGCAGTTTAATGTTCTAGCACTTTCGGAAATTATTATGTAAAAACTTTAAAATATAGCTAAAATTTTAATTCAAATATAAAAAAAATCACTTCAAGGCATGTATTTGTATTTTTCAAAATATATCTATGCCGAATTTTGTGACTTTTAGGTCAAATAATCTGTTCTATAGAGCGCCAATTCACAGACATTCAATTTTATTATTGGTAGAGATAGTGTAAAAAAATATATAATCTGACCTTTGTTGTGCCAGCTGCAAGCAAAATTATAACTTGAGGTAACATTTTATTTTTAAATTTGAAACCTTTTTGTGATCGCAAGTCGAAAAGAAACTGCTTTCAGTTTTTGGATTATTTTTAGAATAAAATAATCTAAAAGAATTTTTTACATGAGTAGTGAATTCCTTTTACACAAGTGAAAAACATCATGTTTTAAACTGAAAAAACTGACATGAAAACGTATTCTTAAGTTAGAAATTGTTTTGCTAACAATTTTAAGATAATCCTAAATACCTGTCAATAAGGGCAAACCTTTCTGTCACTTTTTGAAAACCAAGTGATGCATTGCGAAGATACAATAATTGTGCAACTTCAAACGAGTCATTTTATCCTGATTTGCTAAGGACACTTACAGTTAAACGTCCTTCATTATTTTCATTTTATCAATATGTTCCTGCTCTGTATTTGCTGTTAAATTAAGCGTGAAATATTTTGTAACTTTTATCATGAAATACGGCAGATAATTGTTCACTTTCTCCATTAAAAAATTCTTTATTCATGGCCGCTGCACAATAAATAACAATTTTCTAGTTTATTTCTATATTTATCCTATATTTTACAAGCAGTATAAAGTGTTTTAAATTTCCAAGGTGAAACTCGTAAAAGTAGTAAATAACTGTCACGCCCAAACAGTCAATGTATTTATGGATATTTCATTTCTTATTAATTTTTTTATTCTGTTTATTTATAAATATTTATGCCCAAGGTGGGCATTGGCATTTTAAATAGTATTATCCTTAAGAAATATCCGTTATGACCACTTATAAGTAATTTATCCAATTCACATTTTGAGCATACACTCACGCCTTGACTATCATAATTTATTAATCTTTTTATTTATTTTTGCTCCGAAGTCATGGCCTAGAGGTAGGGTGCCTTTCCGATGATCTAGACATCCCGGGTTCGATTCCTGGTTCGGGCATGGTTGTACTCTTCCTTGTGTTCTTTCTGTGAATGAGTCCCCTTGTAAAAAGGGGTTGTGCAAGCGAGTGTGTGTGTGCTGTCTTCATATGAGCTAGAAGTCAGACTTCTGCCCTCGGGTGCTCAGGGGTCTTTACCCTCCGAAGCTACTGCACAATATTTGGTTTAAATAGTCACACGATAAAAAAAAAGTTTATTTTTTATACGGTTTAAATTATTTATTCATTTTTACTTTCTTGTATTCGTAGTATAGAGTTATCGTAAAAAAATTCGAAATCGAAATTTTGATGAATCTCCAAGTTTTAAACCTCCCTGAGTAAACTACGAAATGATAACTACAAAAAGAAGAACGCTAGATAGATACAATTCGGTATACAGATTGAACATCTATAGTGTAGACATCTATTAAATTTTGAAACAACTCCAACTGTCTGTCTGTACTTTCAGGACATATAAGCGCAATAATTCAAAAACACACTGACTTAAATATATCCAATAATATTATGTTAATATGATTGGGAAAAACGGGTCTAAAACGCAAATTCGATTATCCGGATACTCTTAACGGCATGCCAGGCTTTTATATTCAAAATGTGAGTCAAAGATCAAGGGATAAATTCAGTAAAAATGCTAAATTCACACTAAAGGTTAATATTTGTAACTATTGTACACCAGTGCCATGCAAGGCGTTCTCTAAAATAACACCTTTATTAGAGAATATGCCAGAAATTTTTGATAAGATCACACCCTCTGGTTTTTAAATAATCATTTAAATAATTTTTTTAGGCATAAGGGCAGAGCTAGGAGATTAAACAATGCAAAGATTAATTAATCAAGTTTTTCGTCTTCTCCTCAAATTTCGCTTTCTCTATTTGAGATAAAAATAAAAATATTTTTCTCTATTTTGTTTTTGATACAGGGAACCCTCGCCATTTCATTGTATAGCATATTTGGTATGTCGTATTCAAAGCATAAAAGCGTAAGTATTAAAATCATTAAATCGAAATTTTAAAGGATCTTTAAATTACTGTTACTCCGAAAAATATATATATATTTCGAATTTCATTAATGTTTGTGCGAACTTGATAACTAAAAAATTGAATTGCTTGACAAATGATTTACATTGCACAATTTCCGAAAATTATCGTTAATAATAACTAGAGAATGGTTTCTGTAAAAAATATTCTCTAATTATTATTTATAGATTTTTTTTCTTCGTATGAAAGAAAGTAAGATGAATGTATATTTCGGAAATTAGTTGCTTAGCAACGCAGATCTGCAAATATAAAACATTGCCGTAGAATATTTTATTTATTTGTAGTTGTTTGTTTTCTTATCAAGAATGTGACAAATTGATGTGTTTATATTTGGGAATATCAATATTCTTTCTTTGTTGCGAAGCTTATATATATATATATATATACACATGCCATTATATTATAAATTTGTATTTAATGTATATTACAACATTAAATAATGTGTAAAAACTTTTCCTAAATATATTAGAAAAACTGTGAACTTTGGACTAGGCATTGGATGCCACTATTGTTCGGATTTGTATTTTCAGAATCTCGGAGATGAGCATTTCCTGCTCTCGTCTCACAGTGAAGAAAACCTAGTATGCATTTTGGAAATTTTTATATCGACCAACAGAAACTAAAACAGAAATATTTTAACATTTGACACAAATTGTATAAAAAAATAAGCACCTGGAAACCGATGTTGATTGCAATACTTTTCCTTTGTTAGTTAGAGCATGTAAAAAAATATATAGTTTAATGATTGTTTGCTTGTAAAGCCGATTAAAAATTACAACCCCCTTTTCCTGGAATATTTTATTTATTACACAAAATTATCTTCTCATGAAATATGTGATTTGGCATTGTTTTTGTATATGCGATTTTCGCTATTTATACACACTTATTGGGTGATATAATTGTAATATTATAAATTTGAATTTAAAGTGTGAATATTAATTCTTACATACCAAATTTTTCACAAATATATCATAAATATTATTAATTACTTTTAGATTATAATCTTATAACTGTAAATAAACAACTCTTGCATACATATATATAATAGATACACATGTATAATTGATAGATACATATATCTATAAACTTATTTCGTATATTTCGGAATTGACTCCAACGAATTTCATCGCATTTAGAAAAAAATTTGCATTTTATCTGTATAGGTGCCTTTTCTGAAAATACAGAATTTTACACCAAAAAACATTTTTATAGCTAAATATTGAGATGTGGCTATAAATGAGCAGCATAAGCGAATCAGAGATGCTGTAATGGTTTATGGCTTCGGACTCCTTTGCATTTTTCTTTTTTTCTTTTTTTGCATGTTCGATCCCCCCGTTTGCAATTCAAGTAGATTTCAGTCATAACTTTTAAAAGAGCCATAGAATATTATATTATTTATTATTTTACCAAAAAAAACCCTACCGGATGAAGCTTGGTTTATTAGATACTTTTTTTTAAATAACTGAATGTCTGAAACGAGTTTAAATAAACTATTTTAAAAATTTTCAAAAATATCTGCCTTTAACGTAAGATTACTGTTTACATTTTGTCCCCTATTTCCCCTCAAATAATTCCAAAGGACATTTTGGCTTTGCAGGAAAAAAAGAAAAAAGAAAAAAAAAAAGAGGAAATTCGGCCTGTTGAATCCACGCCATCTGAACAATGGCTTTCAGGTCAAACTGTTATTCCTTCGCGTTGCGACAGCGTCTTCTTTAAGGCTCATTCGAAACTTTTTCAATGGATGCGGTGTAAGACGGAGGAATACAACTCAACACTTTGTGTTCTCGAGTCACGAGGTACATTGAGGTTTTCGGGATCTTCTGCCGAACAATTGCTGCAGTGTTTTATTTAATAAATATTTTCGGATTGGTAATTCCTTGAATAGGAAAGAGGTTCCAACAAGAATTTCATCATTGTTGTTGCTGTTCAGGAAATGCGAGCTTTTCGCGCAAGATGTATTCGAATACAAATTTCGGAAACAAGGATTTTGTAATTTATGTCCCCGTCTTCGATTACAAAACAAAACAATGTTTTGTATTTATCTGAAAAGATTTTGTTTCTGATTTGTTTTAGAAAACCAGGACGGCTGTGTTGTGTTCTGTAATTCATTCTGGAATTTTCAATTGTGACATAGATGCATTTTATATACGTTGAAATTTATATTTTTTGTGTCTTCTATCATAATGGATCATTATTATATGCATTTGATATGAAAGTTCGCTGAAAATTTCAAGAATCTTTTCCAGTGTTTCCTCCAATTAAAAATGATTATCATGAAAAACAATGTAATGCAATAACCGTTATTATAAATTTTATAAAATCTAATGTGACAAAATAAAATCTGTTATTGACCAGCTTCAAAACATGATTCTTATTGATATTTCTTACTTTATCGTACACGAAGTATACAAAAAGTATATTATAATTGTTAAAAAAACTAGAAATTAGAATTTTGGTGAATTTCCACGTTTTAGATTTCTCAAGAACCACATTTTGGGAATTATGCCTTTTTTTCAAGTTCATATTTCTGTGAACGAGATAATTCAAAGCCGCTTTGAATTGGATGACTAAAATTTCACGAATAGATTTTACCCCAACTTTTGTAAATATTCATAAATATCATGTAAACCTACATGACAGTTTTTCCAGTTGTCATGTCAGCAGCTAACAGGACAAGTTCAAAACGAATAGAGCTAAATAGATGAAATTTGATACATAGATTTAATAGTTAAATTATAGATACATATCAAATTTGGAACCAAATCTGTCAAGGGTTTGAACACCTATTGGTCTGTACTTTCACGCTATAAGTAAAGAATAAATAAAGAAATAGGTATTTAAACGAAATTCGGTATGTGATTTTGCGAGATTGTAGTTTTATGTCATATTTGGGTTTTAATCGATCGGAAAATAGATGCCCAAAATGCACATTCGATTTTTTTTATACTTGTGTTTTAAACGCATCTTCAAAGATCGAATTCTAATAGGGCCTATTGCTTGCTTATAGCATAACGTTAATAATATTAAGTACCTTTATTAGATATTATGCCAGAAAAGTTCGAAAAGGCCACTCTGGAGGTTCATTTTTATTTTTTCCCCCTTCATTTTATATTATAGAATTATCTAAAATTGCTAGAAATTATTTATAAATTTATTATTAGAATAAATAATTTATCTAGACAGTTTAATAATTTTAGATGATGGTGTAAAATTGGGGATATTTATTTATTTATTTGACATAAAACTTTCCATTTTTTTAAAATTACATCAATAGAATCAATCAAAATTTTTTTAACTTTTGATAAAAAGGTTGAGGTTTTTATAGATGGAAATATAGATCAATGTTCATTGATCGGACCATCAGATTCTTTTCCAATAAATATCAAACTTGATTTGATTACTCTAGACAGGGAAGTTACAATCTCTCGTAATAAATCATCGAATGTATTTTCCCAGAAAGAACTTGTAGCGTTTACTATATTTATTTATTTAATATTTTTATATATAACTCATTGGATTCGCGTTCCTTGGGTTGCGAGTTCGAACCCCGCCAGCCGAAGACTCTACGTGTGTGTGGTGGATGGCGCATGTATAAATTTGTTGTGGTCACAAAGTCCTCCATGTCGAGAGTAATATCACTGGGGGTACTGGATCAGGGGTATCGTTCTCAGTTTCAGGTCTGAATTACGATCTGTGGTTGAGTGAATGAAAATGCATGAATGAAGTCGTCCCCGTAAGAAGGGTTGTGACGTGTGTGTAGCTAAGACATACTCTTGGTCCTAAATGGCGCTACTGAAAAACAAGAGACGCACCCTTGGCTTAAAATCACTGACTTCATCAGTGGGCTTGTCTATGACAAGTGCCATTAGAAACAACAACAACATACAGAGGCAGTCAAAAGTATTTGTACACCGAAGTTTGAAGTGGTCATCGCTTCATAGTATTTTATTTATTATACTACGCCATTAAACACAGATACCAGGCCTTGTATCCTTTATTTTTGAGCAATTTCATCAAAAAAAGTTTTCTTGTAAAACAATTACAGAAAAAAAAATATATAAAAAATAGAAATTAATTATCAAATAGAAATTAATTATGTGTCAAAAGTATTCGTACACTTAAAAAATGTCCCTAAAATTATATAATTTATCACGTTTTAATACTTAGAAGGATACCACTTCGTCTTAATTATTGTTTTCATTCGACTTGGCATTGAATCTACTAACTTCTTTGTGATATCTGGTGCAATTGATGCCCATTCTTCCAAGATGGTGGTTTTCAGCTGATTTTTATTTTCCACTTGTCGATTTTTGATTTTGTCGTCTAAAATACTCCACGAATGTTCAATAGGATTCATGTCTGGTGATTGTGGAGGTGTTTTGAGTCTTTCGAGAGTGTTATATAATACCCAGAGCTTAGCATTATGAGCTGTATGCTTAGGGTCGTTATCTTGTTGAAATATGTAGTTAGTTTGAAGACCCATTTGTGAAGCGCTAGAATTCAAATTACTTTTTAGAATGTCAATGTACTTTTTGTGATACATAATTCCATCAATGATGTGCAATTTACCCACTCCATGTGCGCTCATACACCCCCAAACTAGAATGTTACCACTGCCATGCTTTACTGTCGCACTCAAATTTTTTGGTTGTAGCTCTGCATTCTTTTTACGCCACACTATTTGTCTGCCATCAGATCCAAACACGTTAAACTTGCTCTCATCCGAGAATATAACCCTGTTCCAGAAATCAATATTTTTATTAACATGTTGTTTGGCGAAAAACATACGTTTCTTTCTATTAACTTCCGACACAAAAAACTTTTTTCGAGGTATTCGACCATGGAATCCTGATTCGTTAAAAGTGCGGCGTATAGTACTTACCGAGATCGAAATTCCCTGTTTTAGGAGTTCTGCTTTGACTGCCGGGGCACTCAATTTTGGATTTTTCTTAATCAATCTTACGAGTAAACGTCTGTGCTTACTGCTGATTATTTTTGGACGTCCACTTCGTGGAATATTTTCAACAGTATTGCGTTGGCAATGACGATCTATAACACTCTGCACTGTAGATCGTGGTCTTCCAATAGCAAGTGATATCTTTCTTAAAGAGTTACGATTATTATGTAGTTTAATTATCAGTTTTCTTTCAGCAAGAGAAGTTTCTTTTCCCTTCTGAGCCATCTCAACTTAAAACTGTATGATTAACAACAACAAAATGCGAGTTTTAAAGCTAGTAAACATAAGAATGAAACAGATAACGCGGTAAAAGTAAGAATAACATAACATCTCGCTAAATATATTCCCACAAATGATATTTGGCTCACAAATTGTCTTAATTTTATTATTTTACAACTTGAAATGTGGATGTATGAATACTTTTGAAGCACGAGGTTTAGTGGTGAGATTCAAATTCTCACTCTATCGAGAAGCTCTTTATGACCAAATTTAAAAATTTCCTCTTAAAAATTCAAATCATTCATGCAACAACTTGAAAGACATTAAGATTTTTTGAAAATTTCTATTAATTTTTGAGCAATTTCAATTTTTATTCACTTTTGAATAATTTAAGAGTACGAATACTTTTGTGTGCCACTGTATATAGCTCTAAATGGTAAGAGCTTAGAATTAATTCAATTACAAGCGGTAATTGAAATTAGAAACTGTTAAAGAAAAGTTGAACTTCATTCAGTTATTTTGCTATCTTTTCTTTGATTAAAAATTTTTTTTTTCTGAATTTATCGAGGCAAATGCTTTAAAATTTATTTCTGAATATTGTTTTATCTTAAAATCTGCTTCTCAAGATAATTTTGTACTTAATATATAGATGTATATTTTGATATTTTTCATGCGAACTTGTCAATTGAATTACCATTTCAGCTGTGATGCTCGTTTTGAAACATCTGGAAAGAATTTTCTTCTGAACAAGATCAATGCTTTTAACAAGCAAGTGAATAGCTTGTAACATGTTTTTCAAAAAAAATGAAATAGCTATTAATTTTTCTATTATACAAAACAATTTTATGTAAACATAGCGTTTCTATTCGATTTGTGATTGGTAGATAGCGAATCACCTGACACGTGACAATTGAGGTTTGTTTTACCAATATTGTTGAAAATATTAGATGAAAATTACTAAATATGTCGTAGTAAATATTTATATTGCATTTGACTGCGAAATGTTAACAATAAATGAAAAATGAAGCTTAAATTAACACCAAATTAACAGCAGATGAGTTCAAAGCAATATTATTTGCTAATACTACATTTAGACACACCATTCGTGGCAACACTAATGATTATTTTTCAGGTTTGTTACCCTTTTTTCAAATAACGGAAATTTTTCGTCCTTAGGCTAAAAATAGTCTAAATACCTAAGCAATTCGTGTGTTTTTTTTAAAAATAGTGATGGGACGTCCAGCGATATAAGATAAAGGGAAAAGAATAGAAGAAACACCTATTGTGAACTTGCCAATTTAAAAAGAAAATCTGATCGTGAAGCTGCTACGTTGGGGACAAAATGTGAAAAATTGATTCAATGTTTAGATATTGAAGATATGAGCGACGTATATTCTCATTGTGCATCTTTGAATTTTGAATCGGAAGAAAGCCGAGCTACCAATACATATTCTCATCATGGAATTATTAGGTTTCCAGTATTAAATGAATGGTCAATGGGATTTAAAAACTTGCAAATTGGAATTGAAGAACATCGCGTATAGTATCGAACAACATCGAAGTTATCGAATAAAAACAAGAAAGGAGCGAAGCTCCGTTGTTAATTATAATCTATTCTTAATTATATCTCTCTAAATGGTACTCTCACTCTCTCTACACTCTCACTTCTAATATGAGAATGCGAACGCGTGGTTCTGTAAAAGGCTCTCATTATTTTTATTGTATTGTGAAATAATGTTAAACAAGCTTGGGTAAAATCCTAGATGGGCCCACCTCTTGGCAACTTATTTGAAATCTCGCCAAGTTGACTACTGATTGAATATTTGTTATTATTTTTCAATTAAAAACGATACTTGAAGGCCAGAAATAATAAATATAATAAATAAATAATAAAATAAAAAATAAATTAAATTAAAATAAATTTTTAAAAATCCGTCTAGGTTGATTATTTAATAATAAAATAAAAATAGAAAGAAAGAAAGAATAATAAAATAAAATAAGAAATAGATAAAAATAAAAAAATAATTATATAAAATAAAATAAATATAATAAAAAATTTAAAAAAAAACCGTCTAGGTTGCTACGTTGGCGACGTTATCGTTACTCGTTTGGCGAGAATTCAAAAAGACGCCAAGAGGTGGGCTGTGCTAGGATCCATCCCAAGCTTGTTTAATTGAATTTAAAGAAATATTTTAAAACATCATTTCTTGACTTTATGATTCCTAGATCCTCTAACATTCTTTTATATTTAAAAAACGGCTATGTCTACAAAATATTTTGTAATAATTATGTAAAGAAAGCTAAGATGTAAAGCAAAGCTTCATGATTAAGTTAAGGCCTCTATTTTTTTGTAAAATATGCCTAACTATTTAACACGTACATACTTCCTTACTATCAGAAAACCGGTAAATTTACTATTAGTGAAGACCATTATGTAAATAAAGAAACAAACAATAAAAACTGTGCTTGAGATTTAAATTAGTAGCTCAAAACTGGCAACATGCAGTAGAAAGAAATAACGCATTATAAATTTTAGGTCGCACTCACTCTTAACAATTGTTTCTGCATATTTATAAATTGCAAAACAATCGATTTCAATGCAAAAGGTCCAAATGTAAAAAGAGAATTACAATAACTGAAGCGAATAAGTCAATTGTGATATTTTTATGCTTTTAAGAGTCGTTTACTGAATAGTAGGTTAGTAACTCTGCCCTATTTTCTCAGAAATTGTTTTCATAAAATCGTCTGCATGCGAAAATAATGAGTAACGAGAAAATTAACATTTTTTTTATTAATAAAGATTAATAAATATTTACAACTCTTTGGTTTAATCATTATTTAAAACTAATAAATTAAGTGATTAATTACATATGTTTAATATAAGTCAAAATTTAATATAAGAAAAAAGGCATTGAAAGTTTTGTAATTCTGTAAGTTAATCAAAGGAGTCAATTCATATTTAAGTAATGAATGACAAAAAGAAGAAATTAGAATACACTCAGAGTAAAAATGGTTCTTTGTCATAGCACCGTCGTTGTCGTGTAGTTCTGTATTAGTTTACGCATAATGATCTTGTGTAAATTTATGTTACTGAGACAATAAAATTAAAATAACTAGTGTTTAAGAAATCAGAAACTGTTTTATTGGATTAGTAGAATTATGCTAATTACTATCTAAAATAATTCCAAAATTTTATGAAAATATTATCAAGTATTGAACTTTTTTCAATTCTTACTATTAGTTCACACTCTCCTATATACAGTGTCTCACAAAAGTGATGGGACACTTGTGCTTTACAAAAGGAAACTGTAATAAAAGAAATAAATAAACATGCACAAAAATTTTTTGGGTGTGTTTCATACTTAAATTTAGTAACAATTATTACATAACATACATTTTGTCAAAATATTAATTTAATAAAAAATACAATTGTTTAGAACGGAGCAAAAAATGGCTCACATAAGTGAAGGGACACTTACTTTTCCATCAAATATTTATCCAAAAATTTTACTTTTTAAAAGGTTTTAATATTTTGTTGGATTTCCTTTTACTTTTAAAACTTGATTTAATCTTCTTGGGATGGATTCGACTACTTTTTTTGGGATTTTTGGCGTGATTTTACCTCATTATTCTTGAAGCACCGATTTTAATTGTTGTTTTGAAGAAATAGTGTGTTTGTGAATTCTTGATTCCAATTCTTGCCAAATATTCTCTATGGGATTTAAGTCTGGAGATTGTGGCGGTGTTTTTATTATTTCAGGACAGTTATACAGCAGCCAGAGTCTAACGTTCAAGCAGTGTGCTTGGGGTCATTGTCCGTTTGGAATTTAAAATCGTTATGAAGGTTCAATGTTTGTGCTGAAGATTTCAAATTTTGCTTTAAAATGTCAATATACTTGTACTGATCCATTATATTGTCAATAAAAACAAGATTACCAACTCCAGCGAAAGACATACACCCCCATACCATAACTCCTCCTCCACCATGTTTTACTGTTGGCACCAAGTTCTGTTTGCGAAATTCTTCCCTGGGTTTTCACCATATCAAGATTCTACCGTCAGAACCAAATATGTTAAATTTACTCTCATCAGCAAATATAACTTTATTCCAATAATCAGAATTCTTATTTATGTTGGATTTTGCGAAAGCTAGTCTGAGTTTTCTATTCTTTTCACTTACGAAGAATTTTATCTTGGCTACTCTACCGTGATATCCAGCAGATCGAATGAGCCTTCTAATAGTCTCAGGATTAACAATTATTCCATATAATGCTTGTAAATCAGCAGCAACTTTAGGAGCATTCTTTCTTGGATTTTTTTTTTTTTTATTATTTCGAACGATAATTCACTTTATTCCATTGAATAGCTTTGATGGTCGGCCAGGTCTTCTTTTATCCTGAATAATATGATTGTTTTTATATCGTTTAATGATATTGAAAACTGTTGACTCAAGTTAACTGTTTCAGCAGTTTTTCTAATAGATTTTCCATGTTCCATATGCAAATTAATAACTAATTTTCGAATTTCAGGCGAAGTTTCTTTTCGTTTAGCATTCATGGCTGCATAGAACTAAAAAGCACAAAAATTCCCAAACAAACTGGAGAGTAATACTGCAGACGATTTTATAAATTATTGCCAATTGCTTTTGAGTAAAAATAAAACCACCAAAAATATTTTTATTGCTTATTTCAGACGATTTTTGTTGCATATCTAATGGTGTCCCATCACTTATGTGAGCTATTTTTTGTTCCGTTCTAAGCAATTGCATTTTTATTAAATTAATATTTTAATATTTTGACAAAATGTATGTTATGTAATAATTGTTACTAAATTTAAGTATAAAACACACCCACAAAAAATCTGTACATGTTTTTTTTAAATTTATTTTATTACAGTTTCCTTTTGTAAAGCACAAGTATCCCATCACTTTTGTGAGACACTGTATATATTTATATATCTTTTTCAAATTTTCAATCATTAATAAAATACTTTTTATTCATCCACTCAAGTTCAAATACATTTTTTAAACTTTTAGTGAATGACACTTGATGTTAATACAGTTTTTTCAAATATTAATCCATTAATTATTAAATTTAATTAATTTATAATACTTTAAATAGAGTTTTAGCAGTTTGTAATGAAAATTGAAATCAACAGGTAGTAGCTTAATCGGTAAATTGTAAGGATCTCAGGATTTTTCACGTGAAGGTGAAGACAGTGAGTTTGAAGCTCTGAAATAGGAATTGGAATAGGAATAGGAATAAAAATAGGAATTTGTAAATTGTAAAAATAGTGTAAAAATAGGAATTGACTCTAAAAAAATTTTTTTATATATATTTTTATATTGTTTATTTAATTAGTTATTAAGAAAAAGTGTTCACAAAAAATAACAAAATGTAAATGTTCAAAGGACGAATTTTGTGTATATATATATATATATATATATAT
>JAPMOR010068429.1:543796-572026 GCA_026543865.1 Argiope aurantia | reverse complement strand
TTTCGTAGATACGAACACGAAGTAACGTTTCGAATAATAATAATAATACAATATTTTTTTCGAAACTGACACAAGCATTCCAAATTTCAGTTCACTAATGAGACAGGAGAAGACATAAATGTTCCAAATTTTCATTTCACTGACGCCATGTGTTAGATCTCTCGATGGCGATGACCTTCATTATTCATGTTTGAGGTCAAAGATTAGCAAGGTTAAGTGCGTTAAGTGACTGAAGTTTGACTCTTAAGTTTTTTTTTCTTTTTGCATTTTGACTGATTCTGTCAGATTGAATGATTTTGTTCAGATTTCCATCTGCGGTCATTGACCTAAAGACATTTTGGTGCAAGTAAACGGCTTAAAACCGTATCCTGTTATTACTTAAATTGCTTGCTCTGATCATTAAAAATGCGCATAATGTATTTACAGATGCCCAGATACATTCATTAAGCTTCCTTCAATGTAAGTGATAAATGTGAGACTAGATTCAAAATTAAAAAATAGTGACAACTCAGCTCAATTTGCAGCTTCAGAATTCTTTTTGAAGATAAAATATTCGTTTAGTTTTTTTTTTAAGGTTTTTTTTTCTTTTTTTAAATTTTTTTAGAATCGTACAATTATTTTAAAAATAGAGTATTAAAAACGAAAAAGTTTCGTTAGATACATATTGACAGAAAATTTTTAAATCAATATGGTTAATATCGTTCATTAAATACTCTTTGAAGAAAAGGGGAAAAACATGGATTTCTTTTATATCCTTCATGCACAGAGAGAACTGTAATCGATACGCCCCCACCCCCCTCTCTACATATGCAAAAAATTAGTTTCAAGATTTTAATGAGCTCCACTTTTGAGCCTCTAAGTTCGATTTCGAGACAATATTTGTAATATTGTAATCGATCCCTTTTTACACATATACACACACACAAAAATTGGTCTCAAGATTCTGATGAACTCTATGTTTGAACCTCCCTGAGTTCGAGAAGTTCGATTTGTAAATAATGTTTGTCTATGTACAAATGATTAAAACTCATGTAAAATAGCCATAAAAATTAACGATTTTTGATATGCCATTCTTCCTTCAAGATTTTAGATCTGTATAAAAAAATAAAAATTACAATCCTAAAATTGGGAAATAACTAAAGAAAGAAAAGAAAATATGTTGGAAAAATTTTATTTAACTGCAGTTTTATTTAAAAAAAATTAATTTGTCCATAACACCAACACTTTTCTAAAATATTATACATGGGTTAGTATCCCACAATTAGAAAACTTGTAAATAGAATTTAAAAAAATTTCTTCAAATGCCATAGAGCTTGCTGTTAAGATTTGTAAATTATGAGCTTCGGTCAACAATTTTAAGACAAATCAGTTTCTTACGTTCTATGAAATATAAAACACAAGATTATTCCGTTGGATATAATCTATATTAATAATGTAAAATGCTTTAAAACGTTTATTTACTTCTTTTCAAAATAAGAAATGCTTAAAATGTATTCCATCAAATGTCTCAGAAGTAGCATTAGGTTTTGACTATGATGACAAAACTTAATAACATAGAGTAAAAATTTAAAGAAAAAATTATTTTCATCCTTATAAAAAAAATACAAAATTGTCACGAAAAATTAGGCTTAGCATTTATTTTAAGATGAATGGATTCTGAGACTTTCATAAAACTTATAGGGGAAAAATATACGATGAATGTTATTGAATGTTTAGTGATTTATGGTGGACCCTTTTCAAAAGTTATATTGTTCTCTTTTCAAAACAAATACAGAGCTAATAAGAGGGATTAAGAAATTATTTAAACAAAGGTCATGGAAGTTACCGAAATTATAGATACCTCATAAGCTGCAGTTAGAAGCAAGGCAACAGACAAAGTCCCAAACTTTGTCTTTTTTTATGGACTATGAAGAGTCAAAGGACAGACAAAGTACCACACTTTTCAATAATTTCACAGGGAAGTAAGTTTATATCATTTATCCTTTCGGATAAAATCGACTCATTTATTATGGTTGGAGTGACAAATAATATATTTTGAAAAATTTCATCTCTTCCTCTTTAAAAAAAGCCTAGAGATATTACGAAATGTTTAAAAGTACTTCCATTAAAATCATAGAAATTATTAACAAGATTTATATATGATGACCTGCTATGACACACAGCGACATAAAATAAATAGTAGTTCCATTTCTTTCCTGAATGAAGTAGTAAAGTGCCATAAAGAAGGACTTGGAGAGAATTCTTTAAATACTATAGAAGCAACTGACAAGATAAGTATCTGATGAGGGTTCAACAAGCAATTTAAAGACAAATAAAGCTCCTGACCATCCCTGAAATTGTACAGGGAAGAAATATTATACCATACATCTTGTTGGGTATAATGGATATACTTAGTGACATATGGTACAGTTTTTTTTTTTTTTGAAGAAAAAATTTAATTCTTCCTCTTTAGAATCAGTACAGAGCTATTAAGAAGGGTTTAAAGAGCAGCTTTCCCAACATTTCTCAACAAAGCCATCCTTATCACTCACACTGGGTCAGATGAAATGAAAAATGATGAAGAACACCGGCTATTATGTCAAACGGTCACTCCTTTTAAACAGATGAAAAACAAGAAGGGTAAATGATGGTGGTCGTGCTGCAAAAATTGTGAAATTCTCCCCAAACTTTCCTTCTCCGATATCAAAGAGAATAAAAAAAATCCATGGCTGGAGGAAAAACTCATTCCAAAAGAGAAAGTCCAACGATAAAAGGAAGCTACAGATCCGCTTTGGAGCGGATAACCCCAGCTGTAAAAACTAGGGCATGCGAAGGATCATTGGAGCGTTGGAAGATGTTGCAATTCGCACGAATTTCGGGGTGCTGTGTAATTTTTTTTTTATCTCGGAGGAGACACGTGATAGTGTTTTCGTGGGTCACCTTGCCTCTCAGCGACGTTTTACTTTCGATTTCGATTACGGTGTCGAGCGACCATATCTGAGACCCTGGGTATAATCAATTACTCTGACAGGTAATGGCCTGAGATGGGATTCTATACCTCCAGCTAACCCCGATTGATCGTCATACTGGATAGGAGAAAATCCAGCTTACAAAAAATGGAAAGAAAAAAAAACTCTTATTTAGACCAAACTCTTGAACATAATTTTTTTTGAACATTTATAAATCCCCGTGCACCACAAAGTATCACACGGGGCTTATAGAAGTAAGTATGTAACACATTACAAAAAGAAAAAGAAGAAAATTTAACAGTTATGAAGGATTACAGATGTCAACAATGAATTTACAGAAATTTTCAAAAGCACTTCTAGTGGAAATAAGTTGGTGAAACTCTGGAGGCCAATTTATATTCATGTCCTTGAGAGTCAGTCTTAGGATCTGTCATTCTTTCACAAACTTGGAACATAGAAGGAACATTGAGAATCAAAAATCTTGACTAAATATGGAATGGACCCCATTAATACAAAACAGTGTTACGATATCTTAACAGGATACAATTCGATTTTAACGGCGACCAAAAACCGCCAAGAAAAATATTTCGCGAAATTATAAAAATATACTCAAGTGCATGAATATAAATATATAAATATCAAATCATGAGGGAATCACGTGCTATAAAATGTGACGATTGAAATAAGCAAATTGGCGAAATTTTTTCTTCGCGTTTTTTGGTCGTCCGTTAAAATCAACAAGTATCCTTAACAGAATTATTTGGCATTCAGAGTAACAAATAATAACATGGAGATATCGTACAATATCTAATGCTAATAGAGGAAATTCTATTTCTACAACCTCTTAATGGAAACATGAAATCCATTTGACTCTGCATTTAGATTTGTCCTTCCTAAATTGCTGAAGTATCGTCTCATTTAAGAAAATTAGGAAAGCAATTTTCGTCCATTAAAATGTTCTAGTAATGCTAATTAAATGTTACTTCAGAAATAGCTGTACTAATACTAAAACTAATACTAAATAAATGTTCTAATAATACTAACCAGGTGGCTTCGCCCCCAGCTCGCTTTAAAGCCGATGTTGTCTTCGAATCATGCATATCTTCAGGTTAGTGGAGTTTGCTGATGAATTGATTCCCTCCCTCTGGGCAACAAAAGTAAATGGAAACAAACTCTTTGTAAAATATGTCATCAACAAAAACGTTTAAATCCAAATTAAAAAAAAAGAAATATTTAAGCATTAGTTGAAATTCAGAAGAAATCTGTTCATAATTTTAACTTTTTGGACAGTAAGGAAGAATTAAAACATGTAATTTAAAAAAATTAAGCAAATTAAATAACAACTTTTTGAAAACGATTAGTTAAAAAACGATTAGTTAACGATTAAAAAGTTTCTTCGTATTTTTTCCCCTATCTAATATCGCTAGATGCCCTATTAGTATTTTAAATAGGTAGTTTTCCTAGGAATCTACCTAAAACAATGCAGGATTAACACGCGTATTGCTTAGATATTCAGACGATTGCTATTCGAAAAAGATAAACATATTAGAAAGCTTTCATTAGTGTAGCCATAAACGGTGTATCTAAAACTAGAATTAACATATAATATTGCTTTAAATTTATTTGCTGTTATTTTGGTGTTAATTCAAACTTTACTTTTCCTTTTTTGTCACCATTTCACCATCATGTGCATTATTATAAAATTTATTATGACGTAATTAAAATGTTTATTAAATATTTTAGACAATACTGGCAAAACAAACCTCAAATGTCTCAAAATAAAATACAATGTTATACAATATATATATATATATATATATATATAATAGACAAATTATACATTATTGGCAATCTTAGAGCCTGAGACAAATTTTATGACTAAATTATAAAGTATTACAGTTGTATTATTATTTTGTGAAAACCAGTTTGTTAACATAGACTTTCAATCTCAAATTTGTCTTTTGGTTCAATTTCACTTATATGTAGAATAAAATTAATTCACAGAATTTGCATTGCAACATGTTGAATTGGAAATGACAAATATTACTCAGATGGCTTTTATTCGTCAATTCTGTATTAGTAACAAATGTATTCAATTAGTTCAAAATCGTAAAGTAGTGATTTCAAATTTTTGACTCGTACAGCCCATTCGGAGAACTTCATTATCATGAAGAAAAAAGATTAAAATTATGATAAAAACTGAAGAAAATACCGAAAAAAAATTACTACTCGCTAAATTATCGAGTTTATAATACATATATTAAAGCAAAAAAAAAAAATGAACGAAAGAAAGGGGGATAAAAGGCTTTCGAAAAAGCTGTTAAAAGTTCGTTAAAAAAACTCAAACAAACCTCACTAACACAAATAATTTAAAAATAATATTTAATTAAATCTCTAACATTGATATAAAGGTAATGAAAACAAGCAAAATTCATTGGGAGATATTAAAAATTCATTCATTTAAATTTATTCATTCAAAATGAATGGAAGAGGAAACAACACATTCGAATTGGCATAAAAATTAATAAAAAATACGTAACAACAAGAGTTTTTTTACTTTTGTTTAAATTATTAGTTGGATATCTAAAGCGGATTTGGCTAGATAAATTGGATATTTAAAAGTGGCGGATTTTTTTTAAAGTATCAAAAATTAAATTTGAAAAGAAAGAATCTGACATTGTAATGATTGATTCCCGAAGAACGAAAAAGTAAGAAAATAATTACATATTTTTTAAGTGAAACAATATGAACTTTATATTTAGTTTTAATCTTTTTTTTTATCTACTGTAATAATATAATAGATTTGTATTCTAAGTGGAAATCGCAGAATAACAATTTTAGAATGGAATTTTTCTTTGGTTCGAATCTTATCTGATAAAAAAAATATTTGTAAGCATTTTTCGACGATTCTGCTTTTTTTTTTAAATTTGTTTTTAGCAAAGTCGAATTTTTTAAAAGATAATGCAGATATAGACCTAAAACTTCTATTAATTGTTCCCTTTTATGTATCAAGTATTTCATTGGAATTCCAAAAATTTCGATTACATTTTAAAGAAATGAAAACTAAAATATATTTTTCAAATTGGTACTTCTCAAAAAACTATTACTGATCTAATTACTTGATTTAATGATCTAATAACTTTTTAACATTTTTTAATGATCTAATAATGTTTTATAGATCATGGCACATGTCTTTTTAACATTTTATTCTTCTTAATTTAAACTTTTCCTCTGATGTTAGTAGATTTTATTTTATTGTGAGAAACCAGTATTAGACTCTCCGCCCTTTTTAAGGTAATATACCCGGTATGCAAACTTTAAGAATCCTGTTCTGGATAGTTAACAAAACAACTAAAACCTAAAAATTGCTGTTATGAATTTTTTTTCAGGAAAAAGTGCTATTCGGCTGAACTAATTGTTGAATATACAATAAGTTGACTCTTAAGCACTAAAATATTGAGAGCACAGTTGATGCAATCAGTTTTTCAATGTTTTCAATAAAGCATTTGAAATTCTAAAAACTCATTCAAGTATGGCAAAATGTATGCAAGGAAGAATGTTGTACTTCCTCAAGCACTTTTCAAATTAAATTATTTTTTAACTTTCCCCTCTCTTTCTCGATAAATATTCTTTTGCTTTCTTCCTACCTTCTGTTTGCCCTTTGTTCTTTCCTCTCATCTATATATTTAAAATAATTAAAAAAACAAAGGAATTGTTCCAGTTTTTTGCCCGTGAATTTCGTGTCTTCAAAAATCCCAAAACAAAACAACATCATGTTCTTACATGATTAAAATAAACCTTTTGTGGGTGCTTATCAAAATAATGGAATAAACGAATACAAGTATCTTTATTAATAAGGTGTAAGGCTATCTTTGGCATGTAATACGGCTTGGAATCGCCTGGGAATCAAATCATACAGGGGCTGAATAGGTTTTAAAGAAATATCGAGCCATTCTTCATTAAGATACTCTGAAAGTTCCGGTAGAGATGCCGGTGTTGGATATTCATTCCGGATTGTGCGCTCTAAAATATACGAATGGTTAGATTATATTGAGGTCAGTGAACTATGCGGGTCATGGTAGATTTTTAATTTCATTTTCGTTTTCATCAAACCACAATTGGATAAATCCCATTGCATGAATAAGAGCATTATCAACCTGGAAAATTCCATTTCCTGCAGGAAAGAGAGTTTGCTGCACAATTGTGTCCAAATCAGCTAAAACTACTCCATATTTCTCTTCATTGATCTTTCTTTCAGGATTACGATTGGGCAGCAAAAACCCAAGATATGGCTGCCCATGTTATGACAGATCCACCGCCATATATGACAGCTGGAAGAGGGAAATCACGATCATATGCTTTTGCAGGTGTGTTCCAAAAATATATCAATCCTGTTGCGGGGAAAAATAGTGAAAGTAGATTCGTCTGACTATATAAACTATTTTGCATTTACTAATCGACCAAGTATTGATTGAATTCTGCAGTCACTTTGGTGCCGTGTTTTTCTTTTTAAACATTACAATCCGCTTCAATATCCGTCAATCTCTTTCAGCTTGTCCTTCCGTCCACTATTTTCCTTTGTCGAGTGGTTTTGCAGCACTGTGTGTATGCTGTCATGATTTTAGAAACCGTATATCTAGAAATGTCTAAAACCTGGGATGTTTCGGTCACACCTGCTCCAACTAGTCGGGTATTTATAATTTATTCGCCTTCTTTGAAAATCTATGACGTCTGATACCTTACAATTTTGACAAAAATCCAAGACACATACAACTTTATTAAATCTGCTTCGTACTTCCTTGATATATTCCTTTTTATTTAAAAAAAACTGGTAGCTAGGATTATATTTTAATATTTACGAAGCGTATTCTTAAATGTCACTTTTATTCACAGTTGTTTCGATTATTTTGATAACTGTCTTTACTTCAATATGCATTGCATTGCATGAGAAAAATCTCTATAATCTACAATTACTTCACCAATTACGCCAATTTTTATTTGATTTGACAGTTCGGAAGCTACCTGCTTCTTACCGTCATGTATTTCCAAAAGTTACTCAAAAGATTACTCAAAGCAAGACCTACGCATAACACCAACATCAATAGTTGTTTTGATTTAGACAATTAAATTTGTCAGTTCAGAAGCATAGATAAACAATCATAATGCTTTATGCGTATTTTGTAATTATTACTTAAAATAGTACTTTTATTTAATATGATAAGATGTAGTCAATCGAAATTGGATGATTTTATATAATTAATAAAATTAATATAATGAGCGAACAACTGATCGCCAAAGGTGGCTAGTTGAAATCTAGAAAAAAATGTTTCTCCATTTCGTAAATTCCAAAGACAAGAGATTTTTCAGAATTTGATAACAACAGAAATTCTACCATTATTAAACTACAGTATCATGAATAGTTTGCTTCTAATCATGTATTCTTAATCCGTCTCGCTGTGTCAAAAATCATAATGTTTGGTGTAATAGCTAAGATTTAATTGCTTACTTTCTTTTAAACGAAGTACACAAATATAAACTATTACAATCATTAAAAAAATTAACCTTGATATTTTTATGAATCACCAACTACAAAAACTGGTTTCTGAAATTATGTCTATCTGGTGAACTGTTTACCTATCTCTAAACACGGTAACTCAAAAAAAAAAAAAAAAATTGATGTAGACGGATGAAATTTGATATCTCTCCTTTAAACCAATTTTGTGAATTTTCAATTTTGAACGAAAGCAAATCAGAAGCCTGGCAGGCTGGCTATTCTAGAACATTTGAACGTAATAGCAGCAAAAGGACAGAGATAGGTATTATATATAAAATTTATTAGACATATAACACACAAATATTGTACAATATTGTATCACATAGATCTATATTCGCAATATTGTTTAATATTATATAATATTGTTTAATATCATATAATATCGCACAATATTGAACAATATTGGGCAACAGGTTGTGCTACGGAACCAGGGAGCATCTAAAAATTTAGATCTGTATTAAACTTTAAGCTAATGCCTCCAGGAGTTATCGTCTGTCAGTTTGTACTTTAACACACACATGAACGCGATAATTCAGAAACTTAATGACTTAGATACATGAAATTTGGTATACTGTTTTAAAATTTGAAATGCGGATCAATGTCAAATGTTACACCAAATATGTCGAAGGATTGATCGTCTATTGGTTGGTTTATTTGTGTAAACCAAACAATTTAAAAACACAAAAAATTAGATTAATAAAATCTGTTATGTTATTATTTTCTAGTATACGTAGTGTAGCAAAAGTATAGCAATCATCAAAAAAATTCGAACTCGAGATGTTGACGAATCTCCACATTTTAGACCTCCTTGAGTTCGAAAAATACATGCTTGGACAATGTCCATCTGTCTGTAGATATGTGACAAAGATAACTCAAAAAAGCCTTGAGCTTCACAAGATGAAATCTGGTATATGGTTTGTATACCAAATTTGCATATTTGTGTCAAATTTTGAGTAAAATCCATTCAATGGAAGTCTGTCTGTACGACTCTTCAATATGCGTTAAAACGATAACTGTAAAACGAAGAGAGAGAGAGCTGGATAGATGAAATTCTGTACACATATTTAACGTCTATAGTGTAGACATCTGACAAATTTTGTACCAAAACCAACAACGTATTGACCATCTGTGAGTCTATACTTCCAGAAATATGCAAACGTGATCATTCAAAAACACAGTGACTTAAATATATCAAATTAGGTATGGGATTTTGTAACTAGTGCAGTTTTGCATCAAATTTTTGTTTCATTCGTTTGAGAAACACAAACACAATTCGAACTAAAACACAAATTCGATTTTTGGATACCATTAACTCATGTCAGAGATTAATCGACAAGGATGACACGATAGATTCAGTAAAAATACTAAATTCACGCCAAAGATTAATATTTCGTAACTATTGTACGCCAATGGTATGCAAGGCTTTTGACAAAGTATACTAGAGAGTATGCAAGAAAGTGCTGGAGAGATCACATCTCCTGGTTTTTATTACTAAATTTATAGTTTTGAGGAGAACTGAATAAGAAAAGGAAACAAAAAATCGAATACTCACCCGAGATCTAAACTTTTAAACAGGCGGGGTGAAAGGGTGATAGGTTTTATTAAAAAATATGCAAGAACATTTTGGAGACTCTACTTTGCTCACTTTGCTGCTTTGATTATAAAATTGCAGTCCGGGTTTGAAATCGCGCCTGGATATAAGTTCATTCACGTGCGCGGTTAGGCGCATATCCAGTTCTCTAAATCAGGGTTTCTTCAACTTTGCGTACGACCGCAAAGAGAGTCGTAACCGTAATTACGCAAAACGGTGCAAAGGTCGAGGAAGGCTTCCACTATATCTTCTTTCATTATAGTTTGTTTTCATTAAATTACAACCTGTTTTGAAACTTCAAGAAGGTTGCTTATGGAATAAAGCTCATTATTTTTTGACTGAATTTGCGACCTTTTCCCCAAATTTTCCGTCTGTCTCCGAGGCTTTTTATATCCACGTGTTTAATGTGTGTTATGAGCTCTTATGTTTTTAGGCTTTTATCAAAAGATATATCTAAACTTCTATCCAGTCGTGAAGCAGAAACTTTTGGAAACATAAAACGTTTTGGGACGTTTGTAAGCAAATGTTACCAAAATCAAAACTTCAGCAGACTCAAAATTGCTCTTCTATCGTTAAATGAAAATCTTTTACTCACACTAGTGTAGAAATCCTGCTTTTTCATATTTGTTAGGAAAATAAAATATAAAAGCCTCTTTTCCCACAAGATTGTAGGTTAAAAAATGTTTGAGCATCTTTACTCAAAGAAATCTTTCTTTTTTATCATTCAATGATAGAAGAAAATGATAGTCCGATGTATTGGATAAATCAATAAAAATGGTTTGAATTTCATTATAGTAATAAACACTACTGTTGAAAATTTTGCTAATTTTTGTCAAAACTGAGAGCAATAATAGCACGACATTTAAGACTGCTATTATTAAAAAAACCTTTATTATTTTAAAATGGTGTGAATACTACTTTCATGCAATTGCATTTTCGGCATTTATTCTAGAAAAACTTAAAAATCACGCATAATTTTTAATTTTGTGGTGGTATGTAGATTATTATGATCTGTGCAGGAAGCAACAGAACGAATGTTTTTGGAAACATTTCTTTAATAACCACATTCACACACTAAACAATTACAAACACAAAGACAAGACATTCACGCGCACGCTTCACAGTTCAGCATCACATCTCATTCTCATTACAATCGCAATGCATTATGGGATGACATATGGGATGGCTTAATCAGGTATCTCCATCTAGTATCCAAAAGAGAAGATAAGTGTAATGCAACTGCTACAATTTTAAAATTCTAAGAAAAAGCATATTGAAAAAGAAATTGCTCCGACATGCTCATTTCCATTCTCCAAAGTATGTGTATGTCACATTTGGCTGTTATACGTCAAACAGTATGACTTGTAGAGTACTAACACACACACAATCTCCTTTATTATTGTGGGAACTTCTAATCTATCATAATAGTTCTCATACTCTGTATGGAGCCTGTTGCATCACTGATTACGTCATGATAAACACATGATTGGTTCGAGCCTAAATTGGCAGTCGCGAGTTTTATCGGTAGAGCTCTGATTAGAAATGGAGGATATCAGAAACAAATTTTTACACTATAAAAAATTAATTAAAAATAAACTATTAAACGCATACTAGATTTTTTATCTCTTGTTTAATGAAGAAAATAGTAAAGCTTGTTTTTACAAATGAAGCGAATGTCGACAGCATTAGATCATTAGTATTGATTCTCTTATCTCAATATGGGGAGAATCTCATGGAATTATCTTTCCATGGGAAATGGAGCAATTGAAATTAATTGGATGAATTTAAATCCGCAAAGAGGGTAAAACATAAGTTATGCACTGCATATCATTCTTCTTAATTCTCTATGGGTTTCAGGATCTTCAGTTTAGAAATAATCGAACAGATTTTTAACAACACTTCGATTCGTCAATACACCATTAATTTAAAACGAATGGAATAGAATATTATGTTGTTGTTGTTTTTCTTCTGAAATCTCTTACTTTCTAGATCTGAAATGAAAAAGAAACGCACACTGAAATATTCCAGATATCTGCAAGGAATTTTTATTGAATACAAAACAATAAATATTAAAAAATTGTTTTTTAAAATATTTTTTTATTCTTAAAATAATAAGGAAATGCCCTAAATCACTTGACTGATTTTGCCAATTTTTTGTTTTATTTAAAAGCTCTCGACACCTCAATAATGATCGTATATCTTTTTCGCCTCCGATTTTGTTTCCCTTCGCAAATTAAGCATTGGCATAACCAGATCTCTCAACAATTCAACTGATTTCGCCAATTAATTTCGCTTTGATTGCATAGTAAACCAATCAAAGTGCTCTATATTTATTGTGAAATTACGTATAGAATTTATGTCCCCAAATCAACATCTGTTCTAAAAATTGTATCTAAAATCATTCAAGTTCATATAAGTCAAAACACTAGAAGGTCCGAGGTTTTCTTTCTGAGATATTAAATATTCTTTATTCCTTTCCTATGAAAACTACAATGGCAGCACATGTTCTGAAAGGAGTTCATATGCCAAAGAGGGCAAGCTTAGCTGATGGCTATTAAGCGAATACATGCTTAATCTTTTGAGAGTTCTCAGAACGTTTCCTTGTCTCGAAACCCATCTATCTAAGGAAAAAAGTTTAATGGAAGAAGAAGAAATCTCGCAGTGATATCCAGGCATCTTGGACATCCCCCGTATTTTTGTTGAATGGGGCGTTTCGGGCTTTTCAGTATTGACAGAGTTAAAACATTCATGTTGAGTTAGCTTGTAAAGTTATTGGATGGATTCTAAAATAGAAATCTGAATTAAGTATTTCGTTAAGTCTGTTAACAGGTAACAAATATGTTAATGTTACGTTATATCTAAATATATAAAAATATGTCATATGTAAATATTGTTAAATATGTTGCTTATTGTTAATGTTACAAATGTGTTATATGCTTCCTAAAAAGCATTTCATGGTCCTTTTAACCTTGCATCGTTTCAAATTAGTCAGCTTACCAAATTATCCGTGCTATTCAAAAGGTGAGGTAGATCATAAAGCTTTTAACCGTGTTTTTATTAAAAAATATCATTCGAGCAGACAAAACCACGTGGTTTGAAATTTTAGTTAATAATTAGAATGTCCAGTGAGATTGAAGGAAATGATTCAGATTTACAGATGCATCTGCAAAGAATTTTCTGACTAAAATAGACTTGTTGGAAATTTTTAGCTTTTTAAACATATATGACATTTTTCATTAAATTTTGATTTCTCTTTAAGACTTTATTTAATCATCCATGATATAATGTTTTTTTAAATTTCTTAATTGGTTTTTGGTATTTTGAGTTTTAATCTGATGATGTTGAAAGAACTGATAATCTATTCTTTGGCACAAGCTTTGTTTTCTAAGTTTGTTAAAGAATTTGTATGTTTGGTCTTGGGTTTTGTGCATTTTTTATAATATAGTATTGATGTAAAATTTCTTTTTTTTTTATTGCGATTTTGTTTTTGAACTCAGTTTCTTCACTTTTCGTTCTACGGCCTTACATTTTATGAGTGGACTGGGTCGATAAATAAATGTTCATTGTGCAAGTATAATTTCAAGTAGCACTTTTATTTTATGTAATAAGATTTAATTCATCAATGTTATTTGATATGGCCAACTAAACACCGTTGATAAGACAGGAGAACTTACAGTTATCATTAAGTGCGAAATTTTGGGGGCATTAGCTATTTTTGGGGGGAATTTTAAACTTTGTTGTGACTTATAGCACTTCACAAGCCTGCTGAGAAGCTATCTCTGAGCGATTTAAGCCGAGTGAGCGTCTCTTGTTTCTTCAATAACACCAATTAGAATCGAGAATACGACTTCACTACTTCACCCCTTTTTACATGAGGGGGCACATTCACACACCTCACAGAAAGAGCACAGAAGAGGAACTACCAAGCCCGAACCAGGGACGTCCCGATCACTGGAAAGACGCTCTACACCGATGCTTGGACGGCGGCATTTGAGCTTTGATTCTAACCATTGGATTCATGCTGCACTTATAATTCTAAGGTTATGTGCGCGAATCATAAATGGAAGTTCCAACTTTAGCGGAAGTGATCTTCTTGAATCTTTCTCACATACTGCCTAATAAAGATGTTATCTTCTCTTTTTCCTGTATAAAACAATGGATATGAGTAACGGCACGAATGCCCAAATTTTTATTTTCAGAATACCAGATATTAGATTTGTGTGTCTTTTGGTATTGTAAAGAAAACCGGTATCTGTATATTAACTGCAAAGTCTTGACAAGAATAGTAATGAAATATTGAAACTTGGCGGAAGTCTAGGTTACGATCTTTGGCGATTAATCGTTGGTATGTGGTCAATACATAATCGATCTGTTAACTAACCGATTGAAACCAAGATTTGATAATGAACTACAAATATAGTTTAGTAATCGTGCATTTAATATCATTATTTAGATTTCTGCGTTTTTGAGTTATTAAGTTTGCATGCATACGGAAGTACAGACAGACAGAAAGATAATCATTTTCTTGACGGATTTAATTCAGAGTTTGATCCTCACTTTAGACAAATAGACAGACATGATTCCCAAAATGTGTCTTTTCCACTTTGACAAGCGCATATATATATATATATATATATATATATATATATATATATTCAAATCTCGCGTTTTGACGATTACAGTATTTTCACTTTGTAGAATACGAGAAAGTTAAAACGAAGTTATTACTCTAAAATATATATGAGACAAATTAAAGAAAAGAAAAAAAGAATGAAACAAAAAGAAATTTCAGATTCAGAAAAGCATTCAATTCTTAATCATTTTCATTTGGTATACTCTATGAACGAAACTTAATTAGTTTCGGCCTGGGCCGTGCAAATCCCCAAATGCTTTCCACAATTAATTTGTAATTTCACCCACGGTCACTTTCACTCGAAAAAACACACACCTCCCTTTCAAAGATGACGTAACATCCCTTCACTTTCCGAACCCGCGGCTACCACGTGGTGCCGAGAGTACGTAGGCCGGGTCCAGGCAAACTGGGTCAATCCCGGTCCGCCCGTTGACAGCCTGCGGCGGGTCAAGCGGCGAGGGTCTTTCACCTGATCATCCGCCGCTTCTGTTGAGATCTCTGGGACCACGAGAGAAATATCGCCAATCGCGCCAAGCTATTCGATATCGCTGGGAAGATGGATTCTATCGAAATAGAAAATTGGGGTCATATTGAAATTTCAAATACAATTATGCTTGTTTACATTGCATAAAAGTGGGCAATTTTTGAAATTTCAATAATTTACAAAATTAATTAATAAGGAATTTAAAAGTTGAAATTTTAAATTTTTTTTGCATTCATGCTTTCATCCGTTATTTCCGCTTATACTCACAATATAAAACAGCAGGAGTGATTTCCCAGAAATTTTCTAGTATACTTTCTAATAAAGGTGTAATTACCTCTTGATCGCATACAAATGTAGAGCTTAATGAAGATTATGAATGTTATATGTACTCTGATTTTTATTTTTAGAGCACCACTTCATAATATTATAAAGAAAACCAAGTATATATTTTGGTCATCATTTTTTCTAACATACTGTTATTAAAGGCGATCCTTTCCAATCTTCCTGGAGAGCACGAATTTAAGAGTAAAATTCGTCTAAAATAATGATTTTCAAAGTTTTGCAATTTTGTGAGTTTTAACCATAAAAGAATGGATTTTTTTTCTTAAAGTTTATAATACCAAAAATATTTTACTAAATATGATTCATAGAACTAGTGGACTGTATAAAAAGTTAGCTTTTGTAATGCTTTAAGTTTAGTTTTGTTACATTAACGCCCCATTTTAAAGCAACACTAATGGTATTTTGGGACGGACTTCGTAAGTTTGAACCATGGTCAGATGATGAGGACGGCAGCTGAACTGGCTCCCCTCTCTCCAAGCTTTCACATTGACCAGCAAGGTGCTGGTTTGGCCCTGATGAATTTGACTTACACCATGCCCGCTTACGCGACGGTTCATCGGTGGAATCAGATCTCGAAATCTTACCCTCCAAGCCATCGCGGCCCCTTCGACGTATTTCAGAAATATATTTATTGACTCAAACAACATAAAATTATATATTTCCCTTATTTAAAACATCTTTCCAACTGAAACTATATGTATATCCTTAAAGATTTAGAAATAAATTATTAGGTCACTATAATATTAATCATCTTGTATATATATATGAAAACTTTACAAACAAAGAAATGGATTATTGCAGCTTTTTTTTTCCTGCAAATTATTGAATGAAAAATAAAGAATATTCCTGCATTAACGATTTAGGTTAATTAAAGTAGTGTGCGTATCATTATTTTCAACGAATTGTTGTTAAAAAGATTGATATCACCCTCAATAATATTCCTCACAATGCAATGAGTTCCATGAGTATAATTAACCAAGAAATATTAACACCCAAGAACAATTCGAGTTGGTACATTCTATAATCACTAATATGTTCTCAAAGAAACACGAAAGATACTTATAAATGAGTACTAAACTTATAAATGAGTTACAAAGATACTTATAAATGAGTTAGTAGTATTCAGTTCATACGTTGATATTGTGATAAACAGTAATTGGAGAAATATTCCAGCTTTAAAAATTGCAAGAATTCATTAATTATGCTTTTAGATCAGCAATCCAGCAATAAAGTGTGTTAATGTTGTTTTTATGAAACATTTTTATTACTATTTAAATCTGAATTTTAGAAATTATCGAATTATTGACAGCAAAAATTAATCAAATTAAAAATGGACTTTTCAGTAATTAATAATCTGATTAACAAAATCTACATTTCATACATATGTTTTTTAACATGTATTTCATACATATGTTTTTTTATATGTTTTTTAACATGCAATATAATATACAAATGTAAAAATTTGGGGTTTATTGGAAATGCTATGATTTTATTTAAGAAATTCAATTTTTATTACCATAGTTTTCGGCTATTGAAACGGTACTTTTTCAATAAAAAAATGGTTCAGTCAACTTCAAAATTACAGCTGTTATGTTATTAATAGACCTCGATTGACAAAGACTATATGAATTTCGTCGGTGTTAATATTTTAAATAGACTGTCAGCGTGTAGATTAATCAGGCCTTATTATTGGGTTGTTCGGAAAGTAATTTCGTTCTTTCCCGATAGAGAATTTAATTGTATTTTTTTGCACCCAACTTCACATTTAAGCCGTATAATTTTTATTTGCTTTGAGAACTCATATAGCAAGGCTTGTGTGTGAAAAATGCCGATTAATTCTACGCAGTAGTGTTTGGTTGGTGCCCTTTTAAATATGGAGAGCGATAAGCAGCATTTTCGACATATCTTACTGTTTTACTACAGAAAGGGTAAAAATGCTGTTCAAGCCAGAACGAAATGGACCGATGTGTATGGAGAAGGTGTGTCGACAGTACTCCAGTGCCAGAATTGATTCGCTAAATCTTTTAGACATTAAAACCTTCACCTCCAATGAGGAGGTCAAAAACCACCTAGATCCGTTTTTTGGCAGCAAAGGCCAAACATTTTATGAGCGTGGAATGATGCTACTACCAGAAAGATGGCAAAAGGTGTTGGACCAGAAAGGCCAATATATAATTTAATAAAGTATTTGTTTATTATACGAAAACTGTCTTTCATTTCCACACACACACACACACACACACACACAAAAAAAAAAAAAAAAAAAACGAAATTACTTTCCGAACAATATTTTCTCATATATAAAGAAACAGTATTGTAATCACTAAAAAAATGGGATCCCGTTTCAATCCTTCGTAGGTTCGAAAGATACATTTTGGGAATTATGTCTTTGAACACAATAATTCAAAACTTCTACGCGCAGGATGGATAAAATTTCCCATATTATTTTACACCAAATTTGTAGATTCATATCGAATTCTGATCTAATTTCATGTACAGGAAGTCTGGTGATCCGAGAACAGATCAACAAGGTAACAATAAAAGTAAAGATCTAGATGGATAACATTTGGCCTTCAGATAATACTTTTGTATACATCTACGCAAATACGTATAGGAGTTGCCTTTCTGTCGATCTATGCTTTCGCGTGCGTGTAAAAGCAATAATTCAGAAACGCAATGATTTAATTAAATGAAATTTGCTATGTGATTTTATAGCTACATTTGCAGTTATTTGTCAAATTCTGTTATTAATTGGTCGAAAAAAGTCTCCAAAAAGAATATTTGACTTTTTATTTTACTACGAAGCACAAAGCGTTCATGCGGGAGAGATAAGAGGCTGATTAGACACTGTAGTCAGAAAATTTTAGTTGATCACTTTCGCTGACTTTTTATGTAATTCCTTGATTAGTGACATTTATATTCACTTATAGCATAAATAATCTCATGAATTCAACTCGTGTTTGAGAATGAATGTAACTTTTATTAAGATGGAACATCGCCGCGGGTTGAAGTATTTCTCGAAGAAATTGTGGCAGGAAGCAGACATGACTCTTCCGCGGATCTCTCACCGATTTTCTAATTTTATGAGTTTGTATGAAACACAATAATTATAATTTAAAATTTGCGTGATTGAAAGAGAATGTTATAGATCCCCTCGAGATATACCTTCTCTAAAAGGTATATCTCGTCATCGGAGTGGAGGTAACTTGACTTCACGCCATTGCGTTAGCCATCAGAGAAGTGAGAGTCAATCATCATACTGTAAACTTCTCATTCTCATATTTGGAGGGGAGGACGCAGATAAAGATGACAGGATATTTTAGTGGCAGTAATTTTTAACATAATTAAATAAGCTTTAGAATTCTTTTAAACATAATAAAAATCACTGCCAGAAATCTGGTGACTGGTGGGTGTAATCTCCCTAAAACTTTCTCGCAAACTCTCTAATGCTAGAAAACGTCTCCCATGGCATTGGTGTACAATAGTTCCGAAATATTAACTTTTGGCGTGAATTTAGCATTTTTTTACACATTTCTGAAAGAACAAAACGACAGATAGTCAATCTGTTGTTGCCTTTAACCC
Source organism: Argiope aurantia (assembly GCA_026543865.1). Taxonomy (NCBI): domain Eukaryota; kingdom Metazoa; phylum Arthropoda; class Arachnida; order Araneae; family Araneidae; genus Argiope; species Argiope aurantia. The sequence continues at coordinate 552,892 of JAPMOR010068429.1, read as the reverse complement.
AAAATTTAATAGATGTTTACACTATAGATGTTGAAAGTTATTAAAAGTTGATGAAAACGTTACAATGAAAAGAAACTGGCATCATGCATTATTGTGAAAGTGGAATTTAAAATTTTAAAATGAAATAAAATATTTATGGTGCGATAAACTTGCTCAACAAAACGGTAAAATTTTGTTTAAGTTTTATTTAAGTGAATGTTAAATTAACTTCTGCGCTTTATAAAGATGGTTGGTTTCGACTGAGTTATTTAGGTGGACCAAATTAGAAATAAGCATTAACCTTAAGTATAAATTGTAAAACATAAAACGAATAGAAGTTGAAGAAAAATGATTAATATGGTTTAAAGACTTTATCACAGGGTCATCTTCAAGCAATTAAAGTTTTTTAGAATATCTGGTTTCCTACACGAAAATACCAGATTTCTTGGGATTTTCAAGTTACTAAAGATCAGTACTTGGACGAAAGTCATACCCCTCACAGAAAAAATCCCTGCTTTGAATCCTTACTTGAAGATGACCCTGAATAAAAGTCTAAAGGTCGAATTTATAATTTTCCTTCGACTTTTATTCCATTTTATTCCTTTATTCACAATTTAAACTTAAAGTTAATGTTTATTTCTAATTTGGTTAAATTTCATTTGTGTTTTAGATGCAGTAGCATTGACGCGTTCTACATACAATATATCATTTTTTAAGAAGTTTTCGACTCAGGAAATATTTATAATGTTACTTCCTCCACTAAGTCCCCCAAACTAAACAGATTCGCTTGTAGTGGGTGTATCGTGTAACACAATCAACATTCCTCAGTAAAAAATGACGAATTTATTAACTCAAAGACACGAATGCGCAGACAACAAATACTCAGTCGAGAGGCACACAATTATTAGACGGTAGCTAACAACCTCAGAACAGAAAGTGGCCAGACAGAACTCAGCAGGAGGAAGGAACCTTCGTAGCTTCACTTTACTCTCTCCAAACGGCTGCAATTCTCCACTGTCTCTTCGCTTTAGCTGTATCCAACTGTCGACTCACTACTACAAGATTGGCTACTCCTCACACGAATCGATGCTGCTTCTACAGAATTCTTCCCACAACTCAATTCAACAATCATTTGATCTCCACTCAACTTTTGCGCTTCGCCGGACTAATCCAACTAATTCGCCGTTGATTCGTTATGTGGCTTTAAACTTATCTACTACTATCTTCGACTTGGACTGCCGGCATTTTAATAGTTTCTGGAGATGGCCAGAGAAGGTTCTGGAACAATCGGGCGTATCTCGATTCCTTATGGCTCTATTGCCAAAAGTCTTGAAGATTCTAGTATCATCTGTTTTGTCGCCAAAGTCGCGAAATTCGTCGCCAGGCTTGGGAGTCAATGAACGGGCATTCGATCAGCATCTAATAGAGTTGATCGTGAAATTGTATTTCCTGTGATGGAATCAACCTTGCTGAGAAGCAAAGTTACAGATTCGTAAAAATAACGTTTCCTAAAATATTGCTTCAATTTTATGGTTTGTGCTTTCTTATTAAGGAGGACATGTTCAACATGTGAACTTATCTTCGGAGACAGACACTGTTATGGATCCGAGTCGGCTGAGTCGAAATTAGCCAAATCATGTTCAAATAATGTTTGTAAGTTGTTCTTTCTGTTCCATTTACATGATTGGCAATATGTTATGTTTTCTTTATTTTTTTAGATATTTTTAATAATATTGGTAATATTTAATGATGTTTCCCTTCTAAACTATTCTTTATAATTTTTTTAATTAAAAAAGAAAGAATTAAATTAAATAATTGAATTAAATTAAATTAAAGAAAAGAAAGACAAATTATAACACAAGAAGGACATTTAACTGGACAATGATGTTTATCTATATTAAGATAGGACGAACATCAAAACACAACATCATATAGTTCAGATACACACCGTATTAAAAATTCTATCGTTCCCAGAAGGAAATGAGATTTTTTTTATAGACCATGTTTTTTATGAGCAATCAAAGTTAGTTATTTAAATCCCAAATAAGATTTCCTCAATTTAAAATTCAATAGTCAATTAAATTAACACTGCAAACAGTGGAAAACTGCAAGCAATCAAATTGTCATAAACATGAAAACGTGTCTTCAACGCGCCTTCCGAAATAAACGGCACAAATCGTGCAATACTCATTTTATTCTTAACGAAAGAGACGCTCGAGAAGTGTGGGCCATTTTGCAAATTTAGTCATTTCAATCTGGCTTCCTACACGAAACGCTGATTATAAAATACCTTTTCTAATTTTGCGTCTCTGGCCTTATTCCAGGAATAAACAAACTTTCGGCTCCTAAAATCCTTCACAAACAAAATTTCTGCTGTATCCCACAAAAATGTTCGAATATCTAGAATCCCATTTTTGATTGTTGCCTCTTTTATTATTGACTAGCCGCCTTTGGCGACCAGCCGGTTCGCCAGTATTACCGCTCGCTACAATTTTCAATTAAATATTTTAAGTAACTTATGGTCTCTTAAAGGATTCTCAAACAAAACATTTTTAATCTTCAAATTTTGATAGTCATACCAAACTTATACTGTTTAGATCGTTACGTTCAATTTACTCTATATATTTTGCTAATTTGTTGTGATTTCCGGTAAAACTTCAACTTTAATTTAAAATGTAAATGATGAAATTGCAATTAATATTAAGATATTTTTTAATAAAACCAAGTGTTTTATTTTATTTATCATCGTTATTATTATTTATTAATTATTATTATTATTGAATGTGAGTATTGCAAACAGAATCGCTCGGTATTTAAGTCTTATTTTAACTACAAAATATTTTTCATCATTTATGTAATATCTTAAACAATAATTCAACAAAAATTTCTGAGATTCAGCATAAAATTCAGTTTTTAGTTTTGCTTTCAAAAGGATTGAAATGAAATCAATAATGATATTTTGTTCCGCCCTATAAATATATTTAAAAAATTATGAAGTCTAAATTTAATGCAGTAAGGTATCATATTCTGAGAAATATTCTGGACATACCAAATTTTAAATAAATGAATGAATGTTTCTATTTTCTACGATCAACTAAGACTTTATAAATAAGTTTTGAATGTTAAAAATTTAGAAAAACTCAACATTTTCATAATCTTAGGCCAATTAATCTTGAGAAACCTGCTCACTGACTGTCGTATTTTCTTTGAAACGATCGATGGAAAATCTAAAATTATCCCTTTTTTTTTATTGAATAGTGATATTCAAATTTTCATAAATCAGTCAGTTTAAGTGATTGATTTAGTTGATTGGAAATTAACTCTTTTTATTTAAAATATTAGTGTTTCAAGAGCATTTTGTTATTCGTGATTTCAACAGCAGAAGCTTTATGTAAAATCAAAAATTCGTTATTTATTAGAGCATTTATTGAATTAAGTTACATAAAATATAATCATTTTTCTATTTAAACCATTTTAGTAAATCTGTTGTGTTCGTGTGTCAACAAAAATAGAATGCAGACAAACTTATTATGAAATTAAATCTTATTACATTATAGATAATATTATCAAATTTACATCAACTTATTTTCATTCAAAATTCTAGCATCGTTTTTAAAAAACAAATTAAAAGTTCCAAAAATATCACTGTTGCCAATCTGAATTTCACAACTATTTATGAAATAAAATTTATAATTATTGAAATAATCGTTTGCTACTTTTAAATAAAATATTTATGATTTATGTCGCAACAGATCTTTGTCTTACTAAAGGTTTACAAATTAGCTGTGTGGCCCTGATTTGAATGGATATCCTGTTCATTTTAAACAAAACTTGCCTTAAAATAAAACTGATTTATTGGATTAATAATATAGAGAGTGTAAAAGATCATAAAAGAATTTTTCTTGAATTTATTTTTTAGAAAAAATAATATTTCATATTTGTTTCATTTCCTACAGACACGTGACGAAAATTATATTTTTGCAGATTTTATTTCCAAAAAGATTTAATTTATTTTTAATTGGTGCTTTAATCAATGTGATGGCAACACTTTGAAAAAAGCTATTTTTTCCCATGAATGCGAAACGTTTATTTTTATTTTGTACGAAAGAAATTGTTGAAAAATAGAATTAAAATATTTATTTAAAAATTCATTAAAAACAGAAATTTAATTTTAAGGTTAAAACATTGGTACCATTTAAAAGATAAATTTTTGATCTTTAACTTGATGTAAAAATCTTTTTTGTGCGGTAATATTTTCGGAAGTTATAGCAGAAACACGCTAAAATTTCGCTTAATTTTTAAATAAATAAAATTCTAATTAAAAATTCGAAAAAATAACCCCCAGGTGCACATTCCCGGCCTCCAAGGTATACACGTGCCAAATTTGGTAGCTGTAGGTTGAATGGTCTGGCCTGTAGAGCGCCAACACACACACACACACACACACACACATTGAGCTTTATTATAAGTATAGATTATTGGAGTTAATGAGATCCCATCTCGGAGGTTCTGAAAATTTCGAAGGAGTAAAATGTAATATAATTTCAAATAATGCAAGTATATAACTACTTCCAAGCTGAATGTTCTAAAAATATGTTATTAAATAATTTTATTTTTCAATTTTTAAATTAATTAGATTGACTAAATATTCATGAAGCAAAATTATGTCAGTTTAAGCTCAAGAGTACTTTGAAAATTGGGAGAAATGTGGCTTATTTGTCAAATAGAGAACTTTTTGTTTCGAAGTTGATCAAATGAGTTTTCTAAACAATTTAAGAATTAGCCTTTGTAGACAATTTAAGAATTGAATTTTGTAAACAATCTAAGAACTAAATTTTGTAGACAACTTAATGTCACTTGAACAAAATAATATGCTGCATTCGAGTCTTTAAATACTGGAGTTCAAAAGATAAATGAGATGAAATTTTCAATATTTTTTTTAAAATTATGATGCATTAAATAAATATTTTCAAACTTTCAGATTATTGAAGTGCTGCAGAAGATATTGAGAAATTATCATACCAGATTTGAAGAAAAGATTTGCATTAACTTTTTCTCCATACGAATATTTTCACAGAATTGAAAAGATTGCATTTTATGATGTAAAATTTCAGTAAAACGTAAATTATGTAATCATAGAAATGAACTTGAATTCTTAAAGAATGTACATGGAAACAAATTTCGAAAGGTTTTATTAAAAACTTATTCAGAAATATATTGGAAAAAAATCGATATTTTTTGCCAAAAGATATTTTAACTTAAATACTAACTTTAAAATTTTTAATACAATACATGTACATATATATATATATATATATATGTGCGTGTGTGTGTGTGTGTGTGTGTGCAAAAAATGTTTATTAATAATAAACATAATTTCGTGTGTCTATGTGTTTTTTAACTTTACAGAGTAGACTATTCGACCAATAGCTACCAAATTTGGTATAAATATACTTCAGAAAATAGAAATGTGTCCCTAGTATAATTTTTAAAATTTTTTTTAATTAATTGGAAAGTAAGAAAAACGTTGGAGTTTAGTATAATAAATCCCAAAACTATTGCAATTCAAAAAATGGTTTTTACATTATAGTAAAATTCAAAAAAATTATCTTTTAAATTAAGTCATTTTTTTTCTAATTTTATTTACTTTTTAAAAATTTGAAACGTAATATGGAGAAATATATTTAATTGTTTAATTGAAATTCAAATATCTTTCTTTGTTGCTACTAATATTTCATCTTAGATTTTTTCCCCCATTGCTAATGATTAAGGTATGATATCGACCTCGATTGGCTTATTTTCTTGTGTTGAATAGGTTTCAACAAAAGACATGCATTTTATAAATTTTTTTGTAATTTTGTTGTACTTTCAATTACGGTTTAGTCTCAGAATCAAGTAATAGAGAAACTTTTTTTTTATATATGCCCATTTTTAAACATTAGTACTTTTCTATAATATAATTAGATATATAAAGATAGAGATAGAAAATTAGAGAAATGCATAGCACAATGAGCAGAAAAATGCAAAACTTTGAAAATAATACGAAATATATGTATATTAAAATTCCTGGAAACCATTAGGAAATGGGTGCACAAAATATTTATTTGGAAATTTTAACAACTATTAATCCAGACAAATTGATTGGTAATTAAATTCTCAATCTTTTGACGTGAAAGAAGTGTGAAGAAATATAGAGCACTGAAATATAGAGTACTTCCTGCACTTGAAGCAACTACAACGAGAAAAGTAGAATTTTTTATTCATACGGATATAATTGACAACAACTCTTTTCATAAACACTGAAAAAATTATTGTCTTCCTAATTTTTTTTTCTTAGATTACTTTTGGCATCTTTTGTCTTATTTTTCTAACTTAGTTATTATTTTATTTTCAATTTTAATTTTATTTATATTGTATGTTTCATAGATTTTTTTCTTTCAATGTAAATAAAAATAGCCGTCTGGCAAGTAGGCGAGCTTCCTGTCAGTAGTTCCACACACCAAGAATTTTTTAGCTTAAGATTTTTTTCTTCTTTTTTATTTGCGAATTTATTGCTAGAATTTTTACCATTTTAATTTGCTAAACTTTTTACGGTAAACTTTACTTTGCGTGTTCTTATTTTATTTTCAAAATTGAATTTTGTAATTTTGCTCTTTTTTTTTTATTGTTTTTGTGCTCTACTTGAATTCTTATTGATGAAAATACTTGGATTTTTTTAATTATTTTTTTCCTCTCTAAAATGTTTTTGAATTTTATTCTTGGCTTGTCTATATTCTTTTAAAATTCGTATTAATTTTTCTTACTTTTTCATTGTTTTCAGTTTCACTCCTATCATTTATTCAGCATTTGTAAATGATTTGTAGTAATCCATAAAAATAATTCCATAAATGTTACATCGCTAGGAAAATTTTCAGTGCTTTGATAGACGGATGAATCACAGATGCTGGATTTGACATTCATGCGTCTGTCAGTCTCAAAAATAAATTACAAATTTTTTTTATATAAAAATTTTTTTTTGCCAATTTTTTCTTGAATTTTTATTATTTACACCTTGGTTGTATTTTTGGATGGGCTTTACTAAATCCAAATTATTTTTTTTCTTTTTGTGGGTTATTTTTAATTTTTACGGTTTGTAATATTGTGATATATTCAGCATTTGTGGATTATTCGTTGAGGGAACCGTCCCCAGAACCATTTTTAGTGGAGTGTTAGATAAACTGTAGAAGTCGGGTCTCTGTCAAAGTTTCAAAAGTGATTCCGAACCTTATTTTACTGCAAATAGTAATGAGAAAAAAATTTAGGATCGAAATTCCCAATTACTGCATCATTTCGTTAATTTTTATTTCATTTCAAAGCTCATGACTTTTAAATGACGGTCTAGGCGTCTTCCCATCTTTACTTTCCATTCTTAAGAGATAATTCAACAAAAATTTCTCAGATGCACCATAAAATTCAGTTTTTAGTTTTACTTTCAAAAGGATTGAAATGAAATCAATAATAATATTTTGTTCCGGCCTATAAATATATTTCAAAAATTATGAAGTCTAAATTTAATGCAGTAAGGTATCATATTCTGAGAAATATTCTGGACACACTAAATTTTAAATAAATGAATGAATGTTTCTATTTTCCACAATCAACTAAGACTTATTTATGAAGTTTTAAATGTTAAAAATTTAGAAAAACTCAACATTTTCATAATCTTAGGCCAATTAATCTTGAGAAACCTGCGCGCTGATTGGCGTATTTTCTTAGAAGCGATCGATGGAAATTCTAAAATTATCCTTTTTTTATTCAATAGTGATATTCAAATTTTCATAAATCAGTCAGTTTAAGTGATTGGAAATTAACTCTTAAAAGTCAGTGATTTAGTTGATTGGAAATTAACTCTATGACCAGCATAAAATCTGTGCTTTCTCTTGTTGTGTATGCATTCTCCTTAATATCCGATCGAATAAAACATCACATACAAAAACACTACATAGAACAAACACATCAAAAGTAAACATAACATTTCAATAGTTGCCAAAAACAAAAGAGAGAAAAATGCAATTAATAAGCAGACGATATTTAGAACAGTACAGATATTTAGACTGGAAAATGAAATTATCTGAAATTAAAAACACGCGAACACGATATTTACAAAAGTAAAAATATTCAAACCTGAAAAGGAAAATATATGAGTTATTCCATCAATAAATGCCATAAGTTTGTTTACATCTTCATTATTTTATGAATCATTAAATATCGGCCCCAGTCTGAACCATTGGACCGATTTTGCCAATTAATTTCGTCACTTTCCATGGACAGTAAACAATCAGAATTCTTTATATTTTTTGCAAAAATGTCACTATATAATAAGATGTAGTTTATAAAATTTTCTTGATAATTTTAAATTAATATTATTTATATGACACACACATAGTTTGTCACCGAAGGAGGTTAACTATTATAGCAATGCTTATAAATATTAAAATGTTAAGTAGCTTTAAAAAAGAGGTTCCATAGCTTGCTATCAATGTTTTATTTTTCTTAAATATATTAACGATAAGTTCCTTATTAACTATTATCAAACTGTTTTCTTGTATAATTATTAATTATTTGATAACAATTATTGAATCATTAATTATTTTAATTGCTGCGGTTAGTAAATATTATGCTTTTTATTCCACTATGTGCTAGAAAAATTATAATATGGAACTTGGAATATAAAAATATAATATGGAAATTATATATATAAAAACAGCATCCAAGATTTTTCTGACATCTTCAGAATAAACTTACAGCTGATTACGGCCAAAAACATGCTTGAAATTTAAATCTATAAAGCCATAACTCTAACATATGTTGTCAGCAAAGCTTCAGTAATTTCAATGATTAGATTGAATCGTTTTCTCTGTTATTGGAACAGAAAGCAAAAATCGTTACCACCGAATGAGAGCGGCAACCCCATTATTAGATTAAGGGTACAAGATGAAACAGAAGGTCTTAAATTACCTCTTTTTAATTTTTTTCATTTCGTTATTTTAATCCTAAAAGATAATGAGGTCTTACCGACCGTTATTTACTAATCTAATGAGCTTATCCTTAACAAACTTGTTTACATTAATCCTACTA
>JAPMOR010068429.1:502318-535603 GCA_026543865.1 Argiope aurantia | reverse complement strand
AGTTCCATAACACAGATCCTATGATTATTGTAAAATTTCATATGTGTCATCATCAGAATGTATGATAAAAAGAAAAGAAGTCTCTGATTATCCCCCCCCCCGGAGAAAAATATAATTGTTAAATATCTATTTTTGCTTAACTTTCTAGACAGAATTATCTTTTTAGTCAGTCCGAAATAATACAATTCCATATCGCAGCCATTGCTATCATTAGTGTCGATGATAAAGAGACAAGACGCCATGGGTTAGCTGATTTTTAAATAATTGTTTTTAAAACATCTTTCTTGTCACTAATATTTTAGTGAAGAATCCTATTTCCATATAGCTGTTCCTATTAGTGTTATGAAATATCATATGTGTGTTAGGGCTGATATTAATACTCAAAGTGCAGAAACAAGACGCCCCAAATTAATTAGGACCGTCCTGGCTTTCAAATTTCTATCCTTATTCGAAATCTTTTAGACAGTCTTTTTCATTGATAAGCACTGCTCACCCCTGCTCATTATCAAAGTTTCTTCGAATGTTATAAATCTCATATATATACTCGTATTATTATTAAATAGATAATACTATATTATTAAATAGATAAATAGATAATACATTCCCTAATAGAGAGAGATTGTTTCCTTCTAATTGTCTAAAGTGTCCTAAATTGATGATCAGGAAATGTGGCGATTTTAAACTATTTCATTTATAATTTCATTTCATTGCATGTCGATTGCATTACTTCTTTAAATCTTCTAAAACTTTTTAGCTTCTTAAATCAAACGATTGCTTAAGAAGAATTTTTAGTGAATTTTTCTGAAGAATAATTTTTGTTTTGTGTTGTTTAAAAAAATCCGCATTTTTTACTTTTAATATCAAAAAAATGTTAAATGATTTCATATTTAATAAGATAAACTCAAGTAAAGTTAAATTGTGAGAGATCAATCTAACAAATCCTATTGTATACTTTTTTACCCGCTTTTTTTTTCAGGATTAAATAATATTTATAATAGTGAATCACAATTACAAACTAAAAAGTGTTTTCTTTTTATTTTGATGATAACAGTCAGTATCAGACATTTAAATTTTAAAAAAATAACTCTTTTTCTTAACTATAAAGAACAGAATATTAAAGCTGGAATATATTTTCTAATAAAATTTTTTCAATATCCTTTTTTCAAATGCATATTTTGACGGATTTTTAAACGAGGAGATATTCGACACCACATCCCCCCCCCTCCTCCCTTTCTGGAATATCTAGCCCAAAACATCGCAAATTGATGAAAATTTAATTTTTCATATGCCTGTCTTTATTTTAATTTTGAAATTTCCTCTTAATTAAATAATTCAGAGCGCACAAAAAATGCAATTAAATCTTACAACATGTGCTAGTATGATAGCAATGCTGAAATAATGAAATAACACATACTTAAAAAGAACTTTAAAGTTCATTAAATTTTTTAAAAAATATATGGAATTTAAATTAATGTCCTTTAAAAGTTTTTTTAACCTTTAAAGGGATGTACAATGTATTTGTGTAGTGATATGTTTCAACTCTATTGATGAAAGGTATTTAAATTGAAATTTTTAATAATTTTTAACTACAAATTTAATTAAATTTTTGAAATGCCCTTCTTAGTGAACATCTACCACCCAAGAAGTAAATGTCAAATTTGGTCAAATTTTCTACACTGTCGAGCGTTTCAGATTACCCTGCAAGTCGCCTCAAGATTTTGCATCATGCAATTTGCTTTACTTAATGTGCAGTTAATATATCAAACTATAAATTTTATCAAGTTAACAAATGTAATATAAATAAAACGTTAAAATAATTTTGACACCAGTGGTATTTTTAAAATAGAATTTTTAAGATGAACTAAAATTTCAGTCATCTTAGAGCATTAAACGTTATAGATTAATTGTAATTACACTACTGTGTTTTTCATTACGTAATTTTGAATTATTTTTTTTTCTTTCAACATAGATACTTTCATTTTTTTTAACTTTGCACTTTTAATTTATATTTTCAATATGCAGGGAAATGTCATGAAATTCCGTGATCCTCTTACTGAAGTGGGTTTGATAAATTTTGAAAATATAAACTCTACGAATAATAAATGTGTGTGTGTCAACAATATATTTCATTGTTATTGGCGAAATTCGTGCTATTTGCATCGTTACTACAAATATTTCATCCCATTTTTTTTCCATTATTGATGATTAAGATATAATAATTCCTCATTTTTTTTTCATTTTCGAGTAGGTTTCTGTAAAAACTATGCTTTTAATATAATTTTTGAAATTTGACTTAAAGTTAACTTTAGAATCAAGCAACGATGAAATATCTTAGATTCTCCTGTTCTTAATTACTGTTGTATGTTCTTGAGATATAATAAGATATATAAAAATATAGACAGAAAATTGTGTACAGTACAATGAACAAAGCAAACTTAAAAGCTTTTAAATATAAGTTATGTATACTTTTCAAAATTTGAAATTTTAAAATATTTGATTAACATTAATTTACTGGATTGAAACGTTTAGCATTAATTAACTTTAATTAATTTAACCATTAATTTCGGCGAAAAAACTGCTCACTAAAGGCATCTAGTAAGGAATAATAAGAAGAAATTTTAAATAAATTCAACATTTTCATGAAGCTTATTCTTTGAATTTTATATAGAGAGAGTAAACCAATATTTATTTTTAGATTGGGGGCAATAATTTTTTTTTTTTAATTCTGTTTCCTTGTTCAACTGTTTTAATTCGTAGGATTAAGCATAGGTTGAGATTTTAAAAAATAAATTTCAGAAATATAGCATGAATAAAATTCACTTGTCAAATGAAATTGTTTGTACAAATAGATAAACTCTAGACAATTTTAATGATAAAATAAAACATTTCAATCGCACAATTTTACAAATGCGATAATATGAACTAATTTTGAAACAATTCAAAGAATCCCTATACTATGTGCGAAAATAAGAAATGTGAGAATATATATTATAGTTACAAATTAAAATTCATTATTTCGAAAAATATTGAATTTTGTCAAGAAATTACATTTCAAATCAATTAAATCTCACAAAATATTTATGTTGCATGGATTGATTAATTATTTTTACGAATAATGGCTAATATTAAGTTAAAGAATTTAATCACAATATTGATATTAATAATCACCTGGTTTTTTATTAATTAATTTTTTTAAAAAAGGACTCTGAATTTCAAATCCAGGAAACTATGCATCTCGAAGCATTAATTTTTTTCTTTTGACAATAAATATACGGCTAAAATTACAAATACAAACATTTATTTCCTATAAATCATATTATTTTGTAATTTTGAATACAGAAATGTAAAAAAACGAAGAAAAAGGATACACTTTTCTTATTTTGGATTTCAAAAAGTTTTTTAGTAAATTTTCAGGACAGAAGTAAAAGTGAACCTTTCAAATCAAAATCCCAAAAATTACATTATATTGTTTTCAATTTTTCACACATGAAAATCAAATTTTGCAGCCATTTTAGACAAAAGATTTGAACATATAATCTTTCTTATGTATTGAATAACTTATTGTATTCAAAACAATGAACAGAGGAATGATTCGGATTTAACTTTTCCCAACTTAATGTTTTTTTAATTAGGAAGGTTTAATTCCTAATTTTTAGTGGAAATCTTCAGATTATTAATTTCATACAAAAAATTACAGAATTGAAGATTAATTATGATTAATTAAGATCAAATTTTTATTCCTATAACAATTAATGTTTTATTTATGAAGTTTTAAAATATAGTATGAAACCGCAACGTATTGAAATTTCTTTCTAACAAACAAAATAACAAACATCTAACAAATATGAAAATTTGAAATATATAAATAAAGAATCAAACCCAATAATTTCTGCTGGTTCTACTTTGTTTAATATTTTTTGCTGATACATGTTATGATGATGATATTAATTCAGTTTACTTCTTTTCACGAGAAATAAATATTTGGAAATTCCTAACTTTTTTAAAGATAATTTTCATACATTTTTTTTTATTTCTGGTTAGCAACAGCCTTTCTTAAACTAATATTGACAGATAAATTGTTTTTAGATTCAATTTCACTTAAAACAATCTTTCAAAACTTGACTTCAGCATTTTATACATAGGAAACAAGAGTATAGTGACTATTATTATCAGAGAAATTTCGTAATTAACAAATATTAAAAAAATGATCACATTATAGGATTTTGTTCCTTCTAACGATAGCAATACAAAATCCTTCAGTTAAACATTACATTATTCTATCTGAATCCGTGTGTATTGAAATTTAAGATGCACACTTTCTCTAAAATATATATTCAGCTATTTATCATCATATTTATAAAATGTAATAAAATTAAACAGTTCATTTTTAACTTTTGATTGAAAAATTCATTACAAATTTTAAAATTAAGCAAAAAAATCGAAACATTGATTCTTTATACAGCTTTACGAAGACTAGAAAGATATCAAATTTTATTCGACAAAATTATTGTTATCTAGAGAATTATAACTAAGCACTGTTACGCTGATTATAGAATTGATCAGTGAAAATTAATTAGCAACAATTCACCAACAAAATGAGCGGAAGAAATTTATCTTAAAGAACTTAATTTCATTGAATAAATATAGAATAGAAAATATTCTTATCCAATATCCTTTATGATACAAAATGTCAAAAATATATTAAAACTCGCATTATTTTAAAAGATGAACTCATTTCTCGCTTTATTCTATACTATGGTAAAGTTTTAACTCTTAGACAGTGACTTTTAATTAAACGTTTATGAACAGCAAGACTGCATAGAAAAGGGAAATGTTAAAACACTATACTTTTGTAACGAAGATATGAAACATTATTATCCAATTGAGTTTCAGTGAAAACTGATGATACTGGACACACACTATGACTTAGAACCACAGCTGCTAACTATCAGAACCAAGCCCAAAATGAAGTAAAATCATCGACACAGCCTAATCTAAGTGCGTGACCATCATTTAAAAAAAAATTAAAAACTTCCCTCTCGAAGAAAAAAAATAAAAACATCTTAACATCATTTTAGTCCAATCGAAAGTGAAAATCGTATCAATAAATTCTCTATCACCTTGAAAAACTGTAACTGTAACATAATTTCCGAATTCTTGTTATACTTCTGGCAACCCTAACAGCGCCAATAGCATAGAGATAATCGTCCGAATTTGGGCTATGTATTGATATCAAGGAAGTAAAAGATTGGGAAATAAAAAATAAAAAAAAATAAAGAAGAAAAGAAAATCGTTTAGATGAAGGCAAGAGTGCTGAGGGGGATGAAGAAAGGGGTGTTCAGCATCAATAGGCGGAGTCACAGGCGATCGGACAGTGGCTCCCTCACAGGTAGCTACGAGAAGCTTTCGTCTACGGGGATATAGGTCAGGGTTAAAATCCGTGAGCTAGTATTTAAGCAGGGCTGCAGACTCGGTTCAATCAATTCAGAGCTCGCTCAACCAACAGTAACCATCTAAGGAATACATTTATCTTTTTTCCTTCGGATTTTTGCTAAGGTAAGTCTTTAGTTAAGTTTCTGGTGAAGAAATTTAGGAAGTTGAATGTGCAAGTTTTATTGCGAAGGGAAAGTTGTTAATTGCAATAATAGCCAAAAACTATTTGTTTCTCCTGAGTGTTAATTATTAGTGAAATAGTAAGCAGGTAATATATAGTTAGATGTTCCTTTAGAAGCTGTTATAAATTGGATAAAACATTTCTGAGTTATTAAATTTATGTTTAAGTGTATTTTTAAAAATTGAAAATAACAGACGATTTTATAAGAGAAGATAATTATAAATATATTTATAATACTATTATTTTAGCTCATACTGAGAAATTTTCACTTCGAAATATTTTCCAGCTTAAAAAGATTTAATAGCGAAATTCAATAAAGGAAACTTTGTTGCGTGAAATTGATTTTCGTGCTGCCATCTATTGAAGCATTAAAATACTACAAGCGAAACGCTCCTTCAACGTATTTCCTTTAATTGCATGAAAGTCAAAATATTAAGTTTGAAATCCTTTTAATAAATCAGGGAACGCATTTAATCCTAAAACAGCGATATTTTAAGAGAAAATGAACAAATCCAAAACTGAATACTGAATAATTCTAAGAAAATAAATGATTATAACTAGAAAAATTAGTTATTTCTACAAAATTTTAAAACTAATAGATTTTAGTTTTTGATTTTAAATCCATAAAAAAAATTTCTAGTGTTTTACCAATTTATATTTATTATATACTTTTTATGGATTCAATTTTCTACTGTAACTTTTAAAACCAATTCATTTTATAATATCTATGTTATTTTATAATCACTGCAATAATATCTATTTTCATAATTAATTTTTCTTTCAATTTATAATTAATTATTTTTCTGTCTTCCAAATGCAATCATTCTTAAATCCAGTAAAATATATTGGTTTTTTTTTTAAAGTTTGGCAATCATTTATTGTTACTGCGAATTCTGCAAGAATTGTGTTCAGGTATTAAATTAATTACTAATATTTTTGTTTTGATGTAATTATTAGTATTTTGCTACTTGACATGAACAATCAAATAATAAGTAATTACTGTCTTTGCCATGATTTTTTTAAATGATTAATCCAATTCAAAGAAAATAGCAAAAATATTCAATTAGGTATTTAATCAATACCAAAATATATTTAAAGTTAAATAAATAAAATTATAAGGTTTTATTAAAAATAAGGAATTACTACAAATAATTTCGAATTTATCGCTTCACTTAAAAAATGATGCATTGTTACAAACCAATCCGAATTCATCTTTTCACTTAAGATATTAATGAGCAAGTGCAAAAACTAAATCACCTACACTTATTCACTTGTACCCTGTAATTAAGAGATTCCCACAGCATTTTCGGCATCATGGATATTAAGTTCTGTTCGAAAAGTGGGCCACGAATATTCGCGATCGGGACGCTTCAAAGAGCAAGATGTTCTACATTTGTTCTAGGGCCGTCTCAGTAGGGAAGTTTATTAGACACACATGTTTATCCCAACGGATTTTTCTTAACCTCATTCTTCTTCTTAAAGTCATCGATTCACGCTGCGAAGAAAGGGAAGTTTTCCCAAAGCTTTCGTTCTGAAACAGAGAGGAGAGAATTAAAAAGTGTTTCAGCCGCAGGGGAGGTGACTTTTCCTTTTTAACAAAGGTAACAGACAGGAAAAGTTATCCGATATTTCATTCAAGAGTCCTTTAAGATCTGTGTATAAAGTAAGAGTTTTATGTTTATTCAATACAATCAAGGTAATTGTTAAAGGAATATAATGTAATCTATAAAAATAAAATTTCAAAAAAAACTAGGAGCAATATTAATTTTGTTCTTATTCTAAATATAGTTGAGCTCTGAAATTCTTCGCCTTTACTGCTATCTTGCAAAACAAATTCAATTAAATCACCCAGAGAGATGATTTGTGATTCATGTAAATTAAACATATGATACTATATTTAATAAATTCAGATTGGTAACTTTTAAATATCCATTTCTCTACACATCTTGATTGATTAAAAAATCAGTATATACAATTGATTAGAATAGCATTTAAACCTTGAAGGAACTAAATGTTTTAGTTCTTAATAGATCTCTATTCGCAAGTATAATTCAATTAGAAACTGGAACTTCCAATTCGCTGTAAAAATGATGGAAATTTTATCATAAATACAATTGATTTCGGTAATTATACTAGATAATAACTTTACTCAAAATCTCATATTTTAATGATTATCCTTAAACGATTTCTCTTGATATATCAAATTGAAATGCATTTTAATGATTTCCAATTATAATTAATCAAACAATATGATTAATTACTGATTTTTTATAAAGTATTATAAAAAATATTGCCCAATATCTAAACGAAATAATATCTTGTTTTCCATAAGCATATTTTTCAAACAACATTTAATAATTAATGATGCTTTTATTTAAAATATGTATGATTATTAAATCTCGAATTATGAAAGTATTTCCAAAAAATTTTGGAAACAGTTACATTTTACATTACATGTTTTACATTTTCCCTTTAGCTAAAGCATGGCAAAATCACTGACTTTGATAGCAGTGAGTTTAGCCCTACTCCTCGGAGTAAAGGCTGGTATCCACGGAGGTGGTGACTACGGTGGTGGATCCGAAGGAGGATATGGAGGTGATGAGGGAGGATATGGAGGCGGTGGAGACTATGGCGGCGGACATGGAGGTGGAGAATACGGTGGTGGACACGATGGTGGAGACTACGGTGGTGGACATGGAGGCAACGAATATGGTGGCGGATATGGAGGTGGTGGAGATTATGGCCACAGCTACAAAGAGCCAATTGTTCACGTCATCCACAAGGATGTTCCAGTCTACCACAAGGTGGCCATTCCAAAGCCCGTCCCAGTTCCCAAATACTACCCAGTGCCCAAACCAGTGCATGTACCTCACCATGTACCAGTACCCGTAAAAGTTCCAGTGTACAAGACCATCCCAAAAATCATCACCATCCCCAAGAGCGTCCCCGTCCACAAGGTGATCCATGTCCCCAAACACGTCCCTGTTGGAGTACCAGTCCCAGTCTACAAGCCACACCCAGTCCCAGTCTACAAGACTGTCCATGTGCCTAAGCCAGTCCCAGTTCCAGTCCATATTAAAGTGCCAAAATACGTTCCAGTCCCAGTCCACAAGATTATCAAGGTACCTAAGCCATACCCAGTTCCTGTGAAGGTCCCAGTCTACAAAGAGACCCTTGTTAAGAAGCCAGTCGTTCTCCACGTCCCGTAAGTAGCTTTATATTCATGGAATATTTGAATTCATTTTTAAATCATCAAATTAGAATTTGCAAAATTGTTTAACATCGAATAATATTAATTATTAAAAGACTGTAATAAAGTTCCTCATAGTAGAAATTCTTATAATAAATAGTCATATTGAAAAATATGGAAATCAAAGCTAACGAAATATTCAGCTACGCAGAAGATTGTTTGAAAATCCTCTGGATTTAAGGAATTTGTAACTGCAAAAATCCTATAGCTGGAGGCTTTAACATTATGGAATATCATCATTTTTTAAGAAACGTTTCTGATGATTTGTAGCTTTTACATTATCATCTTTACGTTCTTTGATTTATGAAAGGCATATTTCACTACTAAAATTTGAATTAGAAATAATTTTTTCACTCCTAATCTACCCTCCCCTTCGCCCTATATAATTTTTAAAAAATTCCAGCAAAAGAAGAAAATTATAATTAAAACCCAAAAGAATAAAAAAAACAATGAAATAATCAATCAAGGCCATACCCTTCATAATATATTAAATTGAATTATATCAATTCTAAAATAATTCGAATAGTCATTCTTCATTCTTTTTCACTGACAATTTCCTGATAGAAATAAAACAATCAAATAAAACAACTATTTGAAATGTTGTAATCTATTTCAAACATCAAAATCACTGCCTAAATTTATCTATCAAGAAGTGAAAACCATTAACAAGAAATTATATGTAAAAGAAAGAGATTCATATAAACAATACTTATTTATTATATTCCCCCGTTTTCCTTGTTTTTCATTGGCTTATATCCTTTTGGGAATCTTTCCCCTCCTGAGAAAGTCGGCAACGGTTCGCTTCTCAAGATGATAGTTTCATTCAACAACTCTGCCTCGCATTAATCGTATATTAAGCCGAAATGTAGGTTAATTCTTCTGAAACTAATATTAGGTTAGTGGATTGGACAATGACCTACAAGATCGATGCTTTAGAATGAAGAGGGATGGACCAGCAGACCGGCCGAATAAAATATATTTGGGGAATTTATAAAATTATAAGATTTATTCGGTAGAAAATGTGTGAACAGAAACAGAAATAACTTCCTACTCTATTTAAGGTGATTTCCTGCTCTATAAGAACACTATAAAACTCACTTCAGTTGCACAAAACTGAAAACCAATAAAGTCAGAAATTTATTTGATGTATTTGATCCATTGAAAAAAAAATTGTATTTGGTTCAAAAATTTGATAGATATATTTTTGTAAAAAAAGAGGAAAATTAAAGACAGAAACTTATCAGGATAACTAACTATTGTAATTTGCTCTGGTAATTCGAAGGTAATTCGAATTACCAGAGCATTATAAAACCAGAGCATTATAAAAATTCGAACATTATAAAACAGATATGCCTTATTTTTTTAGTCTTAGTAATTCATAGTTAAAATTCGCGGCATTTCGAATACAAAAAAGCAAGTGTGCCTTATTTCATTTGCGAATATGGATCACTTAAAATGTTCTCTATTTTCCCCCAAGTGTAACTATAAATATTATTGTTCGTTTTCTAAATTGAAATTGAGATGGTAATCACATAGCTTGCTTCCAAGATATTTTTCTTTTTAACGATGAATAAAAATTGTAAATATTGAAAACGATAAGAATTTATAAAATAATTTCGAATCTGTGATCATGATTTATTATTTATAAGTTAAAAAAATTTTAATTGTTAATATGTTTTTTCTCCTTTATTTTAAAAAGAAATTTCAAATGTAATAAAAAAAAAGAAATGTCATTATATCTTTGCTAGAAAATTATATGTTCGTAGAACAATACCCGAACTATATTCGTAGAATAATATTCGAACTATATTCGTATAAGAATATTCGAACCATATTCATATAAGAACAATATTCGAACTATATTCGTATAAGGACTATATTCGAACTAAATTTGTATAAGAACTATATTCGTATAAGGACTATATCTGAAGTATATTTGTATAAGAAATATATTCTATACTAGATTGTCTTAGGTAAATAAATTTTAAAATTTTCGAAACCGTTTAAAGTCATTTGTTTAGTATAAATTTAAAAGTTAATAAGCTAACAATGCTTTCGTTTTTCCTTGAGAAAAAAAAATATTTTTAACAAATCCATAATTTGCTTTTGAAACTATTTAATAAATACCTTTTATGCTTTCTGCATCCGAAACACTTAAACATGAGCCGCCACTCTGAGACGCTTCAGCGAAGAATAAATTCTTCCTTATGTTCAACTTTAACGATTCGGTAATTTCATTAAAGTGTTGTGCCTCAATTCACGAACGATCAAACGTCACCCTACATTCGGGACCACTTGTTACGCCATGTTTGATGTCTCACAGCATTCGTGACATATTAGATATGACACTAAGGAATTATATCGTGCCACAAGTGAGGAAAAGTTTTGTCTCATTTAAGCAGATTTAACTGCAAGCTAAATAAGCTGTCAGTGCCCCAAATAATTCATTGATAATGAAATAGAAGATGAGAAAGCTAAGAAAAATAAGAATTTTTATTTCAGATTTTCAGTAAGATTAAGAATACAGTCCTTGCAACTAATAACATGCCTTATTCATTCTGTAAAATAAATAAATAATAAGTGGGTTTAAAATCTATGTTTAGAGTTTCAATTTTGGAATGAAAATACAAATTTAAATGCTTTACATATGAAGTTTAATTATTTTTTAAGAAATTAAAGATCCAATGTTCGGATTAAATCTTTAGCACAAGTTAAATTCTTCCTGTTGAATTCGTCCTTCTATAAAAGAATCTATGCTTGAGTTAGATCTCCTTCATGAGATATATGATCATATATACAATTAGACTTTTAGCAAGAGTTAAATATTTACTGTAGGGTTCAACTTTCTAAAAGAGAATTTGTCAACATGATTTAAATCATCAACTTTACATCTGGACTCTGAGCATAAATTGAACCATCATTAAGTTAAAACTTATCATGCAGCTCGAGTTAGAATCTCATCATTAATCCTAATATTCAGCATGAATTAAAATCTCTTCTAGCTCTTCAGTAGAAATTAGACATTCATCGACTTTATATTGATTATAGTTCTTTTAAGACTGGAAATAGAGTTTAAACACAATAAGAGATAATACACTGTTAGAGTTTAAATACAATAAGAGTTAGATTTTCAATTTTAGAATTAGACTCATATTTTTATTTTGGAAAATGAATTTAATTTTTTTAATTTAAAAATTTTAAAAATGGTCCAATGTAAATTATATCGCTTGGCAAATTCTTTCTATCCAAATAAGAATTTTCAAAATATATATATATATATATATATATATCGTCTGCATCACCTGATGTTGGATGAAATCCTATTCAATTTCCGAGTTGTTGTCCACTCATTCCAATTAATTTCCCGCCAATAATAACAAATGATATTGCATTTCCACACCGTAAATTTATTCCATATCCTGAACTTGACAACTTTTGTAGAATGTTAATTAGAACACGAAAAGAAACCGATGCTTGGTTGATAGACTGAATCAGCTTCGATGATATCTCAACCGAAGACGAGTTTAGCTCTACGTTCCGATAGGCTCTAAAGCTTGAAGAAATGATTAGAGCTTGCTGAAAAACTTAAGAATTCATTTTTTTTTAAATTAATGTTCACGTGACCTTCATAAACAGTTGGACAAACATTAAAACAAATCGTTTTCTCAAGGATGGGTTTCATTTTTAATTTTAAAGACATCCTCGAGTAAAGGAACTAGACACAGATTGACAATGGAAATGAAAATATTCTTACTTAAAAGTAAACATTTATTGCTCTTAGTAAATAATGATCTTCATGAAAATCAATAGCTTCAATTATCTTTGCAAAATAATTATTTTTATAATTTTTTTCATGTATAGAAAATATTTCAATTTTTAATTATTCGATCGTTGTCAATGTAAAATATTTACTAAATATAAAATGTAATTCAAGACATTGTTACTAAACTTCAAAATTAATTAAGAAATTACCAAAAAAATTATGCACTAGATTTGGAAAATTTTTACATAAAAAAGGTACTCATTTAAATACTTTTTGTTGTTATTGTTGAAACTCAAGGACTTGCAATAGCTCTTTTTTTATTATCTTAATTTGATATAAAAAATGTGATTTAGAGTTCTAATCGATTTCATATATAATTAGAAGAAGATTCGTATGCATTCTAAATTCGTATTCATAAGCATTCTAAATTTGAACACGAAATGTTAATGTTAAAGTGGCTAGTTCCAGGATATTTCAATCTACTAAAGGAAATTTTTAAAATATTGGAAAGAATTCCTAGAAATTCTGGAAATAATCGCCGTTTCTTCCTTGAAAGATAATTTAGAAACAATTAAAAGTTTAATTTTCAATAAACTCGTAACACGCTTAGTTATTTCCAAAGAATTTCAGAAAATTACTATTTTCTGCTCTTTCCTTTATGTTCTATTCTTTTTTACAGAGTCTACGTGAAAGCTCACAGTGATGGAGGTTATGGTGGTGGTCATGGCGGATATGGTGGTGGCCAAGGAGGTGGATATGGTGGTGGCCACGGAGGCGGATATGGTGGTGGCCATGAAGGCGGATATGGAGGTGACAGCGGATATGGTGGGGGTGATGGCGGATATGGTGGAGACAGCCACGGAGATGGAGGCTATGGAGGTGGCGACAGCCATGGAGATGGTGGATATGGAGGTGGCGACGGAGGATATGGAGGCGGACACGGAGGCTGGTAAAAAGCTGACTGATCCCAACTCTAAAGAGCTTTTAAAGATCTGTTTCTAGTGCGATGAGAAATTAAGGCTCTAAATCTATCATGGACACTTTTGTAGATACGGTATTGAACTTCCTTTTTCATGTTTCACTCTCTCAGTTAAAGAAAAAAAGACCACTTTCTCTACTGTTCCAAACTTGCCAAACTATTTAAAACCTTAAAAAAATGAAAAAAAGAAATAGTTTTTAAATTATATTCCACCAAAATTGAAAAAAAAGAATTCTCTTTTTTTTTATAAAATTTTTTAAATGTTGTCGTTCTGAAAAATCAAACATGAATATTTCGTAAATCCATAGAGTTATTGATAATATCTTACAAAAGATATTACTCATATAATTCTATTAATGTAAGTAGTTTTCGAATGAAATTAGAATCGTTTGCATTTTCAGGGCTTCTAATATGCTTTGTACTTCATATTGTATTATATATTTCATGAAGTATTTTTTAAAAAATTCAAAAGGATATTTTTATTGGAAACAGTATTGAATTGTGTACATAGAATTTTTTTATATATACTCTTTCTGAAACGATTTGGATCCCTTAAATTTCTTTGAGTGGTAATCAGCATTTGCCTTTTCTCCCAAATGTAAATATTGTATTTGCTTGGTCATCTCCCTTTCGTTGGTTCTGTTCTTTTGTAATAAGTCATTGCCCAAAGACGGAAGTGATGTCACAGAAGTCATTGCATATGCATATGTATCATTGTGTGAGCCTTCAGCCTTTCGGGCTAAAAATGTGTGGGATACTCTCATATATTGTTAATAAACTTGTTGTATTATTTATGAAAAAGTGTTTGTCTCATTCTTTTATAGCCTTTTTGGTATTTTAACCATGACGTAATCGATTAATGTTAAATATAAACAATTTATTAGTTATTATTCAAAAATGCATCAAAATTCATTCGGATATTATAATTTACGAGAAGAAAAACTAATGATAATGAGATTATAATTTACTTCAATAATTCACATTTCATTAATTTTAAACTACCCAACTATTGCGTTTCTTCTCACATTTCAAATTAAATAAATATATTCCACCAATGATTGACTTTAAATTTTGTGAAACGAATTGGATTTAAACATGGCTTCCAGTCCCAAATAGCATATTCGAAATAATAGGAAAGAAAAAGAATGTTCAGAAAAGTATAAATGCAAATTATTATCAAACATGCAGTATAACAAAACACTTCAAATGAGCATATTCAAAGGAATAAAGCAATGCACATGTAAAATATCTTAGAATAGTTACCAGTCATAAAAAATTTAAACTACATTCGTAAAAAGTGCATGCGGAAATTTTATTACATGAAAGAAAAAAAATCAAATAAATGGAAAAGATTGAGTTTTAGAAATAAATACAGTATTTAAAAAATTGGGACTATAGAGCATTAAGCAAAACTTTAAGATTATTACATATTCAATTCAAATAAATCAAAACAAATTAAATAAAAGTTTAAAAATTAATTATAAAACTACACATTTAGAAACAAACAACCGAAAAAGTACTCTCATCTTTAAAATGTTCAACTTTCAAGCTAAATACATTCAAATTCTTCAAACAATCCTGACATTAAGAATTAAATTAATATTATTGTTCAATTTGAAATAATCACTATATAGCAAAAACATATAATACAAGAATTTTAATAAACAAAGCCCCGAGATTTAAA
The DNA here is from genome assembly GCA_026543865.1 of Argiope aurantia. Lineage (NCBI taxonomy): Eukaryota > Metazoa > Arthropoda > Arachnida > Araneae > Araneidae > Argiope > Argiope aurantia. The sequence goes on along the minus strand of JAPMOR010068429.1, from coordinate 520,313 downwards.
CATCTATAACTGCTTAATAACTGCATCAATAATTGCAAACTAAATTGTGTTTCAAAACTATTCTTAAATGACTTAATTAACTTCTAACGAATACCTTCGTAATGTAGTCAACACCTCCGAATAACTTAATTCATATCATCGGTCAAGTTAAATTAATTATATGCTTTGAAATAAGCCACAGAAATGTCTTCAAAATTAGTTATTTTAAAACTCAATTTATTTATGTTTATACATTCAGAAGCAGCAAAACGTCCAACTGTAAACTTTGAGCTAATTTCAAGGACTCATTCGAGACCTATGAACCATTGAGTTTGCAAATACAAATAAAATATTTACTTTATTCATATAAAAGTGCTTATGTGCGCTGATCCTCGAGTTTACATTTAGGAACAATTAAAATGCAAACAGGTTGCCCCCATTTCCATTTTAGCATCTTATCAGACATTAAAAAAAAGAATCTACTAAACAAATTGCAATTCTTAGAATAGAAACTACAAGGCAAAGAAACAAAGCCATTCTTTACACGTAACTCAAAGATCGCAATCACCACCCTACTTCCACGCACATCGAGTAAATCGTCTCTCTCAAACAACCTTGAAAGGAAAAAAGATCGTTTGGAGAATCCAGTTCAAATCAGTTCAGTCAACTTCAAAATTGAAATCGTCTGCTTGGACTGCTTTTTCCAGAAAACTCGTGCCCACAATAATTTGGGTCTGAAGCTTTCGAAAGCTTTCGCTTCAGGGGAAATGATGATCTATTTGTAGCAGGAAAACTTGGCGATATATTCACGGATTGTATACTTTTTTGTCTCCTTTTCTTAGCCAAGAACTACTTCCTTTTATTTGTCAGAACCATTTCACTGAATATATAACGGTTTATCATCTGTTTACCCGATTCCCGGATGTGATCTCTCAGAAGCTGGGTCACACAAAAAAGAACTGTTGTAATTCAGAACGGAAGGCTCATGTTGTTGAGGAAAATTGGATGTTCTATTTCCCGCTGAGAGAAAGGCATCAGATGCTGGATATCACCTTTCGCTTTCAGGTGGTCTCGCCACTTTTATTAAAAACAAATTAGGGTCAATAAAAATAAGTACTTTTATGGTCATCAAAACGCATCGATTGCAGCTCTGTGCTTCAATTTTTATCCTCCAACAGTCATTGACGATTTGATTCATTACGCCAACTGTTTTTAAACAAAACATGTTTACGTTTTACCCCAATATGAGGAGATATCAAATATGTTTAGGGTCAATCGAGGAACCATTGTTAATTTCTGCAGACTAAACATCCATTTTAATCAATGTGTCAGAAGGAGTAATTCTTTTAGATTAAAATTTGTTTACGCTTTTCATTGTAAGTGTCAAGCGAATAACCCAGATTTGCAAGGGAATTGTTCATAAATTCGAGGCTCTAAATTTCAGAATTAATCTATGAGCTATTGCCAATATTCATCATTAGAGCTTTTTGTCATCCCAAAGTCACTGTCCATGTGATTAATAGAGCCAACTTTTGAAAATTCAGAACTTTTCGAAAGAAAACACGTTTACGTTTTTACAACTTAGTAGATATCAATTGAGAATAACTTTGGGTAAATCGAGAAGCAAATATTAATTTCTGGGCTGTAAATATCAACTCAAATAATTGGATAAATTGAAGTTTGATTGGTCATGGCAGCTTTTTAGAACAAAACATGTTTACATTTTACGATTGTAGGTAAGTCTCCGGCAAATACATTGGATCTATTCAGAATTTCTGGGCACTGAATTTCTTGTTGGCAACGCAATTCATCATGGTAATTTTTCGGAACAAAATATTTACAATACATAAGGGCTTGCAAATTAAAAATAGCTATATGAATCGAAAAATTGGTACTTTTGAAGATCTTAATATCCTTCATTATCAGTAAATCACTAGTTATGAGGATAAAAATAAAATGTATTTTCCTCTTTAATAATGTTACATTGATGTTGTTAAAGTAAATCAACATTTTGTTAAAATAATTCAAAGAATTCAGATTTGACGGTCATTAAATTTCATCGCAAAATTGCTCTCGTGATTCCAAATTCAGTTTTTTTACTGGATCATTAGAAAAAAAAAGATATTTTCATTACAGTCTTTTGTGATAAATTACAGTCAAATTTAAATAACAGAATCTACCTTTTTTTTAAGTATCAGCGAAAAGTTATTTGTCGTGGTCGTTGAAAAGCATTGAACAAGAATGCACTTCATATTTTTTTGTCAAATAATTATTGACAACATAATTTATTAATGCGATTTTTTCATTTCAAAAGTTATTTATATTTTAGAAATAAGAGAGAAATCAAATGAAAATTATTAACAATGAATACAATATTAATCTTGTCTAAAGTATAATTTAAATGAATAAATGGTAATTTCTATTTACAAAAGTAATTTCACAGAGCGAAAACAAAATTTGAGTAATGTGTCAGAGAATCAACTGAAAATATCATAGGAGAAATCAACAGAAAAATAAATTATTTAGCGCTCCAAGTTTTATTTTATTAATTGGTTATTGGCAACACAATTCTTCTTGGTAATTTCATAAAACGAAATATGTTTACTGTTTCAGAATAGGACCAGACATAAAATAAACAAGGAAAAAAAATGATAACATTTTAGGCTTTAGATTTACTTTTTTTCAATAAAGATTTGGCAACATTATTAGTTCATAGAAGCAATTCGGGGGAAAGCTTTTATAGACACCATTAGGAGGCATCATTCAGTAAGACTCTCAGCTATCCACTGATTCCATATTCGCATGACAGTGTTTGAATTTTGACCAATGCGACGGACGATATCACGGAAAGATAAACCACATTCTCGATAGACAACGATCCTTCGTCTATAGAATTCTGATACTGATAAGCATTGGTACTGGTGTTGTAAACATTTCTTCTTCTTCTTCGGGACATAACACGATTTTCTGAGCAAACTCCAACCTTACAAAGCGTTTTGCGAATAAGACATCCACTGCACAGTTTTTCTTTTTTGCAGTGCTTCTGTTTTTTTTGTTTTGTTTTTTTTTTCTCACTCCTGAGTCGTCTAAAAGCGCTGAAATGCCAATCATTTGCATATCCCAACCTCTTCTTTCTTTCATGTTATTTTGACGTTCATCAGATCTTCCTCTCCTGGTGTTGCAATTTTAATGGCCAGCAGTGTAGTTTATAATTTTAAAAAATTGGCAATTTTGGTTAAATAGGTCAGTAAGTGGCCAATATAATTACAGAAAACTGCTTCTAAATCGATATCAAAATATATGAATTTTTTTTGTAAGAAATACAATTTTGAAATTATTAAGGAGAATGAAATGCAAATATTCTGAAAAGAGTCATCAGTGCTATTCAGTAGACAACTTTTGCCGCCTACTGAGGTGTCATGGAATAATTTTTTTTTTAAACCAATACTTTTTCGATCCACTCTATTGAACATGTATTGATGTCAACATAGAAAGAAACTTTCGTTTAAAGAAAATTACTTTTTTAAATTATTGTAAAAACAGTTCGTTGAGCTTCCATGATGGGAATATAGACAACCCAATTCAATATGGAAATTTTTAAATGACATGTTTACTTCTTAGAGACTAATTACAATTTGATGACGATTAATTTAATCAAAATATCGAAGTCGGATTCGTTAAAATCTCAATCAGCACCAACCTCCTATCAGCGATATCGTTTGTTTAGAGCACTTTTTTGTTACTTTTACGTATTTACATTATAGTGTGTGAGCATGAGACTAGTGTTGTTAGCAACTAATTAGTTTTTTTGGATGGCAAAGAAGCGTAAAAAGGCGAAATCAATGGAAACCTTTTTTCTTATTGTTACAGAAGAAGGATTTCAGACATGAATTAAAAGTTATTTACAGTCAAACCTGTTTTTATGAAGTTTATAAAAAAATACTTAAAACCCACAGCATGAACAAGTAATAATAATTTTAAAAATTACTCTTGGCAATCTGGAAGGCAAAGGTCGATTCCTTTATATCTAAGTTACTATTGAGCAACATAAATTGTTGATGTTTGAACAAACAGTATTATAGCTTGAAAATCACTTTTCAGCCCCTAACTTCTAAGGTATTACAGTTATAGAAAAACTTTCAGTACAAAAGTTGTTCGTCTTAATGAGGCGGTAATTTGACTAATTGAATTTATTTTTCTATCTTCAGTATTAAGAAAGTTATAGCGAAATGAAAATCAGCCCATCGTCTTGTCATGAAAACCATTGCAATAAGTAGCCTTTCTATATGAATCAACCTAAAAACAAACAACTTGCAACCACTTTGCTAAAAATATATTCATATTGCATCATCAATTTTATTATATAAGAACAATTTTTATGTGTATATTTAAAAAATTTTCTCAAGTGTAATATTTAATTTTAAACAAAGAAAGCATTTAAATATGATCCAGAGACAAAATTAATTTTTGTAATTGGGAAAACCCATTTCTAGCTGCATCATAAGGGTTAGAGTTATTTTCCTTTGGGAAATGTTTGTGCGTTTCCTCTTGACTACATAATTTTGTTTAAAATTAATTTCAAACAATGCATTTTAAAGATATTTGTAAAGTTTCAAAATATATTTTATTCATTTTTTTTCATGCGATATCTGTTCCACGCACGTAAACAGGTCATAGTGTAGGCTGAGTGAAAAGTGAAAATGCGGTTCATCCTTGTTTTTTAATGATTATGCAATCGATTTGTTTTTATTTTCCCTTATACGAAATAAATAAACAAAAACTATAACGAACGAAATAAGCAAAGGGATTTCCATATTCAAACTTCTCTGAATTCGAAGGAAATATTTTTGGAATTATGCCTGTTTCTGAAAGCGATAACTAAAATTTATAAATAAAAATCTTTATCAACTTGATGGATGGAATTTGGTATACGGACTTTGCACTTAATTTATAGATTTTTGATAAATTTTGAACGAAATCCTTTTCAAGTAAATCTTTCTTTCTTGTAGAAGTAACATAGGCAGAACTTTCTGACAGAAGTTAAACAAAGGAAAAAATTTAAAGTGTTAGACATATAAATTTTGGTATACTGGTTTAGCATCTAAAATGTAGATCTAAAATGAAAAAAAAAATTGCAAATAAATCCAATACGTTTTAATTCAAAACCGCAACAATTTTTTGTTTGCAAACAGGAAATCTGTTTCATAATTTTAGCATCTATAGAATAGTTATTATCAAATTTCAAACAAATCATATAGATAAACGACGAAATCAGTAAATTTCTGTTAAATTTGTATGGAATCTATTCACAGAAAGTCTGTATATCTGTCTGTCTGTGCGATTACAAATGAACTCTACAACTCCAAAAAACAAAATACTAGTTACATAAATTTGGTACATATTTTTACTATCTAAATTATAAATACTTATTAAATTATGAAGCAAATCGGTTTAAGAGTCGACCCTCTTTCGGCCTGTCTTCTCGCCTGCATGTAAAAGCGATTACTCAAACAAATAATTATTTAAATGAATGAAATTTGGTACTCATTGGCGATATTTTGAGTACAGTTGTAATTCAATGCCAAATTTCGATTATAAACAGTCTGAAAAAAGGTAACCAACCCTAAGGCAATTTTAGACAGATCACGTGATTTTAAACCATTGTAACAAGGACGATATCTTGGCTTGGCATCCTTCTCCAATATCCATACCAAAGCAACAAAACTCGATGGGTTTATCTTACATCAGACTAGTTTAATTGGCGATATTTTATATTTTGAATGCCGTTTCTCCAATCGAACAGAAGCAGGATTTGACCTAGAATAACAACTATGATCCCAAGATCATGTACCATATTACATTTATTTAAGTTATTTAGCTCATTAATTACTGCGTTTACATGGCAGATAGTAGCCTTTTGATAGATTTTTTTTTTTCAAAATTTGATAAGAATCTTTATTTCAAATGCTTAACCTTTATACCAAATTTTATATATCTAGCCTTTTTCGTTTCCTTATAAACTAATTCACCTATTTTCGAACAACCATATAGACAGACGCCCTATAAATAGATTTTATTCATAATATGATTGAAATATATAAATTTGATGTAAAAATCATATAGTTTAGTTTAGTTATATTAACGTACCGTTTGAAGCAACACTAGGGCTATTTTGGGACGGACCTCGAAATTTTGAACCATGGTCAGATGACGAGGACGACACCTGAGCTGGCACCCCCCTCTCCACACCACACCAGCGGGAGCACGTTTGGTCATGACGGATTTAACGGGCAACAGACCCCCTTACACGACGGTTCTCGGTGGAATCGGGTCTCGAACCCGAAACCCTCCGGTTCCGAAGCCGAGACCTCACCACCAGGCCACCGCGGCCCGTAAAAATCATATAACAAATTCCATTCGTCCTCCTCAAAGCATTTTATAATTACATATTCACAAGCAGAAATAATTCCAAAACGCATGAGTACTTAGTGAAGTCTGAAAAGTGGAGATTTGTCAAAATCTCGAATTCGAATTTTTCTGACGATTGCAATGCTTTCTGTTTGTACTCTCTGTATATAAGAAAAATAAAAATTAGCGAAATTGATTCAATGTTTGGGGAAAAGGCATTAGTTTTTAGACTGCCGCAATTATTTTAAATATCCGGATAGTTTTAAAAATATTACTTCACATCAATATATTATTTGTCAGGAAATAATATCTGAAACAAGTTCATATATATCTATCTAACAATACGTATTTTTGTAGTTGTATATTCCTGGCCGAGTCGATGTCCTGCCATGTGTTTATCTCCTAAATTTGAAGGAACTCCACTGAATGCACAGAAATCCAAGGAAAACCGAAATGTTTAAATCTTGAATAAGATGCCATAAATCATTTCACGTTCACATCGCAATTCAATATTCTGTATCCTTGCTTTCTCCTCATGAATCCTCAACAAATCTATATATTTAACCATAAATCGAAAATAAAAGTCTGTAGACATTATTATTAATGATGAGAATAATTATGTCAATACTCAAAAACCATAACTCTCCTCGTTTCCACTAATAGAACGGACGCAATTTGAGAATCCATTTAAGAATTAAGAAGAAACAAACGATGTTTTTCGATGCACGATGACCTAGAAATGAGCCCTTCAACAAAGGAAAATGTTCTTTCACTTCATGTTTTTGTTCTAAATTTTTCAACTAACATTAAGAAAGTTCGAAGATCTTCTATATGCGAAAACAAAATTGTTTGCTCTTGCCACATGTGTTTTCACATGAAAGGTCAAGAGAGTTATTTTACTCTCCCTTATATGAATTTGTTGGTACATAAATTTGTTGGTAAATTCATTTCTCAAATTGAATTCCCTTAGCCTTAATTCATTTTTGAGATTCAGTAGACCGATATAATTTCAAAAATACGTTTTTTAGACTCATGGAGGTCTAAAACTAGGGGATACATCAAATTATGAAGTTCATACATTCTTTTAACGATTACATTAAATATTTTCTCTTTGTATATGTCGTATACGAGAAATTAACCAATCCAGTTGGTCATCTCACAATTTCCTCTAACACTCTAATAAAAATCCTATCCCCTTTTCCCGGCATAAAATTGTGGACCCTGGACAAGGCCACGAATGTCTAGCATGACATTGGTGAACAATAGTTACGAAATATTTAATATTTGGCTTGAATTTAACATTTTTACTGCATCTATTTGGTGAGTTTTTTTGGCGACTAATTGCTGTCATTTTACAAAAGGGGATACATCGAAAATTGAATTTGTGTTTTAGATGCGCTGCTTCTAACCAATTGAAATTAAAAAAAAAATGAAATCTACATAGCAAATTTCAAGTTATCATGTAAGAACATTATTTTTAAGTCATTATTTGTCTTAATTAATTTAAGTCATTAACCAGTTTAAACTGGTTTGAAACAGTCATGAGCCTTCTCCATCGGTCTCTATCCTTATGTATATATATTGTTACAAACCTGCAATTCGGCTTCCCAGCATAGTTTGTTCCATCAACAGAAAGAAAGTTTTACAGTCATCTGAATGAGACGGAGTCCAGGTGTCCGTCGGAGGTCCCAGGGCTTGGCGACCATTTGGCGACTTGGCGACGAATTTGGCGACTTTGGCGCCAAAATAGATTATACCCGAAACTTCGAGAATTTTCCCGATCCGTCCAGTAGGAACCGAGATACGCCAAATGGAACGTTTTTTCTGATTGGTCGAACGTTCCTGATTGGTTGAGAGGCTTCTAGCCCCGCTTCCCGAGACCTATAAAAGGAAGCAGCCGCAGCTGCCAGAGGAAAGTAGACGACGGAGTAGTAGCGTGGCCGAGTGGTCGAGAGCAGCGAAGTCAGTCAGTAGGAGTCCGAGTCGGAGAAGTCGAAGACAGAGTAGTCGGAAGCGACGGAGTCAAGCTAGTGCTGAACGGAGCTGTGCACTATTGTCTGCAGTAGATTCTGGTTGTATGCTGCTGTGTGTGCTGTTGTATGCTACACGTCTCGGGTGAAGATAATCGTCTTCTGTGCTGTATATAGTTGTCGCTTTTGTGCTGTCCTGTGTGTCTTCATGTAAATAAACGTTGTTGTTTTATTTTCTACTGCCGTCTGCTGATTGAGCGTTCTACACACCATATCACTTCCACTATCCAAACGAACCCCCGGTAAAAATTCATAACAATATATATATATATATATATATATATAATTTTTTTAAATTTCATTTTCAATTTTTCTAGCTGACAAACAAAGTTTTGGAGCTCGACCGGTTTTGAGATAAAATAACAGCTATGATGTCATAGTTCTACGTCAACCTTTTAAAAACGCATTTGCGGTCAAAGAAGAATACGTAATAATAAAGCAATACTGGTAAAAGCAGGTTAACCTTTTAAAAACGCATCTGCTTTCAAAAAAAACCTACATGATAATGTAATCCTGGTAAAAGCAGGTAAATACATGCAATACTGGTAAAAGCAGGTAAAACAATATATGCGATTAAAAAATGATGATGAAAATTGCCATTTATGCTGTATTCACTGTCTACGATATTTTGAACTTTAATATTCATTGCGCTAAGCGATTTCGAGCTCCAAAACCCCCTAACTAAAACAAAATAATGTTCTCACATGATAATATGGCATAGAATTACAAATGTAGTTTTAAAAAAAACCATACCAAATTTCATATATTGATGTCGTTGCGTTTTTTAGTTATCCAGTTGCCATGCTTGTGAAAGTATAGATCAATTGAAAGTTACGCTTTTGACGAATTTGGTCTTAAATTTTATAGGAATTTACACTTTAGATGTTAAATCTGCATGTCAAATCTTATCCATCAAGCTCTCTTGGTTTTGTAGTTCTCGTGTTACCTTACATTCGAGCAGACAGACAGATAGAATGGATTTTCCCGAACATTTGATAGAAATCTACAAAGTTGGTGTAAATACTAAATTTCATTAATTTAGATCAAACTTAGTCATCTTTGTCCCAGACAGATAGATATAATGCAAAAGTTGTGTTTTTCGAAATCAGGATGCTCTAAAAGTGAGAGATTGGTCAGAATTTCATGTTCGAATTCTTTGATGAATACAATACTCGCTATATATTTCATACATGAAAGAAATAAAAAAAGATGTGAGGTCACAGCATGCCATACATTATAACCGTCCTTAAACCTGAAGTAATGGTGATCTTCTAATAATTTAAATTCACAAATATAGAAATGCGCTTTTAGCACCAACACGAGACACAGGGACGATACATTACATCGATCTCGACATAGATATGCGAGCAACTTTATTGAAAATTAAATTTTGAACGAGTTTTTTGCAAATTAATAATATTTAATAAAACAGTAACAAAAACTTTAATAATATTAATAAAAGTATCAAATTTTCCAAATAACAATAGAATAAATCAATAATAATAGTAATTGTTATAAGGGTAGCTAATGCATTGAAAATGTTACAATAAAAAACGCAGTACATTTAAATAAATTCAATAATATAAATAAATATATAAAATGCATGAGCTTGAGTATTTCTAATACCGAAAATGCTTCAGAAGTTAAATCCATCATATGATAAATACATGATAATGAATAAAAAATACTTTAAAATAAATAAATAAATAAATAATATTTTATATAAACTAGAAGAAGAATTATATTAACAGAATCCTAGAATCACATAGCCCTAGAAAAAATTATACATTTTAAATTTGAAACCAAATTTAGCAATTTTATTTACTATACAACTTAAATCAGTAGTTAGAAAAAAATAATGCATTGTTTGCCAACGGATTCTAAAACCCTCAGAGCTTTTGCGCTTGCTTTAGGATTGGTTTAATACAACAAAATAGGGGTGAGTGGAAAGATGAAAGGAGGAGATGTTTACATTTAGCAACAAAGTTAATTCCGGAAACGCGCACTTCCTTCTACATTTCATCCCTTAGTGAAATAGAATCTTCGAAACATGGTAGTCTCAGGATAATGAAACAAACAATGGGTAATTGACTCTCTCCGTAATTTCATTTGAAGACAGAGGCAAGAATTACAAAACGTATTCGACTTAAGTAAGATACATTGATACCAGAAAACATCACAGGATATCATATACTATTCATTCACCTTCCGCGCTTTTGCGCATGCGTCAGGATACGTTTATTTAATCTAAATAAGGGCGAGGAGAAAGTTGAAAAGAGGAGGTGTTCACGTTTAACAATAAAGTGGTCAGATTATTTTCTGACTTCTAAAGCGTAAAAATTACGAATAACTCATAATATTGTGGGAAAAAGATTCTAATTCACAATAAAATACTTTAGAACAACTTTTATTTTTTGGAAGGAGAATAAGCATTGAATTTTGATGAATAAATAGAAGATTACTGCTCTTAAAACTGACAATTCATTTTTTACAAAATGATATGAACTTTTTTATTGAGTTATTTGCTACTGTTTTTTGATAAAACTTTGAAATTAACGACGGTAGATAACCTCGGTCACATTTCGTTACAAATATTCTTATATTATAAATAAAATATTCTTTGTACCACTCCTGAACATTTATTGTCACTTGAACTAGCCATATAAGCAATCAATAGATAATTTTGAGTTAAAATAAAATAGTACTCCACTCACATACACGTGGGAAAAAAGCTCAACGAAAAAGTTTATAATGGGAATCTATCAAGTATCTAATGGAATCAATCAACTAAAAGTATTTAATGGAATAAATCAACTAAAATATCTAATGGAATAAATTAAGGTAAAAAATGATGAAGAATTCTGGAAATGAGGTCATCCTTCCGCGTCTCACCCCTTAGCGCAATAGAATCCTCGAAAATTGATTGTCTAGGGATATTAAAACAAACAGTAGCAATGTATATATTATAGTATGATAAATAAATATGGCATGTCATGAATTGACATTCTATTGTCAAAAATTCCTTTCAATAAATTCAAAAATTTGGAAAAGAAATTCATTTGTAATTTTTGAAGCCCAAATTTTATTTTTAAATACCTATTTGCTAGAACCTTGTGTGACGTTTGCCATGTGACTCTTTCTCCTAAGGTTTGATATATTTAATTGCTTTATATCCAATGCGTTAGTTTCATGAAATGACCTATACTGCTTAAATGAAAATCATTTTGATAAATCCAAAATTTTAAGTTGGAAATGCATTTGTAATTTTTGAAAACATAAATTTTATTTTTAAATATTCATTTGCATTACAAGCAATGATGTTTTTCTTGTGACTATATATCCTGAAGATTTGACATCATTAATTACTTTATAGCCATAGTCCAAACGATTTGCTCCCACTTTATTGTCGCCATTTATTCTTAATTTAAATTTTCCACTCCACTGGCTTGCGTGATGTTCTTGCAAATGAAAACAACAAAGCCTCATGTTTTTTGTTGCTTATTCATTTTTCTATTTTGTTTGCCATGGCATTTCTAGGTCAAGGACAAAGTCTCAAAGATATTTTTGACAGAATGCATTGTTTTTGGATTAGATTCAAAAGTAAAAATATAAAAAAAAAACTCTGCAATGTTTTGTAACTTGGGGATGTTCATTGTATGCGTTCATTTGTGACGAATATTTCCATCGGTCAGTTACATCTTGAAGATAGTATCTTACCTCGAGAAATTGTAACAGGATTTGGAAGAAAGCATGATGGATGTTGATTTTTTTTCTATGAAAAGGAAATTGGTTTTCCTTTGTTACATTTCATCACGTTCACTTAAATTTGAATATTGTTTCATACAGTAAAAATATTTGATTCTTTTTATTGCGTATGTGAATCGTTTTTTTAACGTTTCGAAACTGAAGAAAACATATTTTCCTGTCTGAATGCAAACGATTATGTTTATTATAAATTTTATTCTAGTTAAATTGCAATTCAATAAAAAAATTTGTGCGGAAGAACTGTCCAATATATAGTAAAACTATTGAAATTGTAAAAATATTCCATTCTTTTTACTGCGTATGGAATCGTTTTTCTTTATTTTTACATCTCAACTCTGAATAAGAAAATATATTTTCCTATCAGAAAGCAAACGATATATTTTTTAAAAAATTGTAAATTGTATTTTAGTAAAATTGCAATTCAATTAAAATTTCTTTTTGTGAAAGACCTTGTATTATAAAATGCTGTATTTTGAGGTAATAAAATAACTATTTTTTTTTATAATTTTCTAACAAAATTTTGATATATCAAGATGTATTTTTGAATTTCAGTTTTTTAAAGTGTTCGCAACCCTTTTTGTTTCTATTATTTATAAATAATGTTAAAATATTTCACCCTAATTGAAAAAATACATTATTTTTTGAAAAAGAAAATTGTTTTTAAATGTTCAGAGTCCTTTATATGAGAATTGTGAAATTCGAAGTATAATTAAGGAAACTAAATATACATTTCGGACACTTTTCTGACTGCTGATTGACACTAAAATTTAATTTTTAATAATTGCAGTTTGAATTACAAGACCACATCCTAAATTCTATTTATTTCAATCAATGCAATATAGAGTCAACGCTTTTACTTGTATGCGAAAGTCCAGATAGACGGTCAACCCCTGGACGGATTTAGTTCTTAATTTGAATATTATTTGCATTATAGACGCTAAATCTGTGCAATAAATGTGAATAAATAAATCTGTGTACGTTTTGAAGTTACCTTGTTCACGAACAAAAGAAACAGATTTCCAAGCAGACTCGGAGAGACGTAAATCCTATGAATATTTTTTTTTCAAAATTAGATAGAAATCTTCAATGTTGTTATTAATATCACATGCCTAATTTAATCTGACTATCTCAAAGTTTAAACAAAGCTCCAAAATACATACTTCTAAAAATGTAGTTTGAAGGAGGATGTCTGTGTGTGCGTGTGTGTGTGCTACTTGCAGGATAAAATACAATGAATATGCATATGTGTGTTTTGAGAAAAATAATATTCTTATCGTTGCATAGAAATACCCTTGAAAAATTACGTTATTAACAGCACTTTGTGATATATGATTCGTCTGTTTTGTCACCTCCTGCCATGTGTCACTGGCCGTTCCAGTTAGGATAGTGGGAGGGGGGCAATACCAGCTGCTTTTGATAATAAAAAAATGCGGGAAGTGATATTGGACCACCTACCTACATAATAGAAAAGATATGTATTCGAATAAGTCTCCTCAGCTTTTAATTTTTCGTTTATATTAGAAAGTTCGATTTAAAAAAATCGTTTTCTTTAATTTTGGGTTTTTAGTTTTTAGGGTCAAACTCATTTCAAAGCAATAAAAAAATCACTATCTACAAATATAATCATCTGGCATTTTACGTTAGAAAAGACCATTTTCTAAAGTTAACTTATGCATTTCTTAAGCCGAAATAAGACAATTTCAACGAGTAAATTCTAAATGAGCAGTTTTGCGCTGCATGGAGATTAGTACAGAGTATTATTCCTTACATAAAGAATTGTAATAGTATTTTGTAAATTTTATAGCTGCCTTGAAAGTATAGACGACATATTTAAAAGAGATTTTCATTTAATTATCCATATTGAGGCAAATAAGGACAAAATCCTTTTACACATTAGAATCCTGGGAAATTTTAAATTTTAAAAAAGCTTTTCACAATCACAAAAGTTTTTGCTTTCAATGCTGCCAGAATCTAAGTTCTGAAAATTGGTCACGAGTTACGTTATTCTATTTGCTGTGATGAAAAAATCGTAAAAGATTTTGGCGATGAGAAAATGGTGCGAATTTTAACTTTGTTATCTTAAATAGTGTTTCATTCAATAGTGTTCGTTAATATTTTTTTTCTTATTCTAATAAAACTAGGCGAATTCTAAATGAAATTGGGTTAATATTTGCATTTATATTTATAGAAACAATACTTTTACTCCTAATTCATAAAATTTCAGCTCAAAATCACATGCTCGGAATTCCCAGATTTTCTGCGCTGAATTATCCACCAAAGAGGATATTACCACGAATATATATATATATATATATATATATATATATATATATATATATATACAAATTGATCATTTAATGTAAATGACAGCAAAAATATCTTATTGTAATACAAAAATGACTTCCAAATCCAATAAAACTAATGAAACTGGAATATTTCCAGTTCTCCATATGAAATAAATGCAAAGTGGGAAAATGAATATTTTATATCATGTTTCATGTGTTATATGCGCCACCCTTAAAGATTACTGCCACATTTAAGCTATCCTTTTTAATGCTGAATTAAAGTTTGAATACTGATCACAACTTCAAATGTTTATAATAGTGTTTTTTAACCCCTTAACTGTTTTATCTTCTTTACTATCTAATAAGATGTCACTGTCTATTTTGGGAATATTTTCTTATTTTGATTCAAATAAAAATCCATTAAATACATGACTTATCTGTGTATTCGAAGTAATTTTAATATTGAATTATAATTGTTATGAATGGTTTGTTTTTTGCTTACAACTATCAAAATTCAATAACTCGATGCACGTATGGCACTCGGGCAAAACAATTAAGAGGATTGAATATAAATACTTCAGTCCTCCATAAAAAAAAACTTGCATCTTTTGGATAGACTGAATCGGCGTGTTCAAATAATAAATGTTTCGCACGTGTGCGATAATTTTAAATCTATAAATACATAGACACCTATTTCACCTATTGAATATGCTTCAGACATTCAAACAAAAGATTTTGCTTGACAATCCATCGTCAGCTGCGCGAGTTTTCAAATCATTTTCGCCTGTCACTTTCAACCAGTGTCCGTTGTTGGCGAAGAAAAGAAATATGTACCAAGACCTCTCCAACAATCTGTTTAGCTCTCTTTGGCTTAGAGAAAATCGTATTCAGAGCGTAACCACCTGTCATGTTCACTAGCGTACAGCCACCGGGAGTTTATGGTTTGTTTCGAAACATAAATCTTCGGGTGGCATCACTGTCGCAACCGTTTGCTCTCACGGTTCCAATCCGATTATTCGAAAAAACTATTTGCTTAATAGTTTGCGAAGATTTTTTTTTAATCCTTTTTTTAAAAAAAAGTTTAAAAGGAGTTGGAGGAAGAAAAATTGTTTTAAAAATTTTGAAATGATTTCACCAATGAATACTTAATTTTTTAATTACTTGTTTTTTGAAAACTTTTATTTAAATACTGGTTTTTAAATAATCTTATTTGATATATACAATTAGATGAGTGGATTTTACATGCTTCAGGAATTTATTTTGAAAGTTCATGCCGGAATTTGGTTCGATATAAGGAAAAAAAAATGTAAGAAAGTTTATTTAAAAATTTTAAGAGTGATGACCGTCTTTATGTTTTCATCATCACTGCTGCATTTAATTATAGTTTTTCTAAAGCAATAATAAGTTATTTTTGTAAAAACTGAAGGAAAAGATTCTCTAGTTACGCAGAAAATTGTTCTTAATCATGGCATATACAGAAGCTTAAAACTGAGGATTTAAAAAATCGATAACTGCATTTATGTAGATTCAGCCGCGTGGAAGTAATAAGTGTAAAAAAGTTATATCTTTCCCATTTCGTTAAAAAAATAATCGTGGAGTCATAAATTTGACTTCCTTCAGTATATTTTTTATCTCCTGCTTTTTTTCTTTTTCTTTTTTTTTTTCGTTGTTGTTGTTCAATTACTTTTAGTAGTACAAATTTACTTAAATATCAAAATGCCATCTGAATGTGATTAAATATTAATTACTAAATCAATTTCAAGATAAACTTTGTAAAGTTTTAAAAGAGGGAGTTCATCTAATTCAGTAATGATAATAAGAGTTTTTTTTATCTTCATAATAGATGGCTTAGTTGAATTTATTAATTAACAAATTACTGATTTCAGCTACACAAGAATTATTTGACAAGAACAACAGATGCATTGACACATCTCCTTTCCAAACTTCCACGCCGCACTAATGGAAGTCATTATAGGCAAATCATCAATTGAAAAAGGTAATCGTGAATGTTTTTAAAGTTAAATTCACGATTATTATAAGCGAAAGTTCCCACTTCTCAAATGATCAGATTATTGTTATGTAGTAAATATTGTACTGTATTGTAGTAAATTTGCTATGAAAAACTCCCACTATGTAATTAATCTATCTAGAGAGAGTTTTAAAACTAGCATTTGGATACAGCCGACCCATTGATGAATATAATATAAATTTGAAACATATCTGCATACATAAACTATACATCAAATGCAATTCATTTAGATATTAATATATCGCAGCTATTGTGTTAGTGAATATTTGAATAGATGTATCCCTTGGTGAGTTTTTTTTAACTATAAATATTTTCAGCATATTCTATTCCATTTATGATTTTTACTATACTGCCACCTTTGAAAGAAATAATAAACTTTCTTCGTTAATTTACTTTATTATTTTTAAAATGTGAAATTGGATGAGCGTTGGCCAAAATTTTCTGTTTTCTTATTCGATTAGCTTTCTTTATGCGCTTAATGATTTATTGGTAGCACTGTGTAAAATTATCCGTTTTGAAAATTCCAGAAGCTGTTCTTTCATGCATAAATTTATAAATTTAATCATTTGGTTTGGAATTTCTATTAGCTAAAACAAGAAAGATGGATATTGTGCCTTCCCCCCCCCCTTTTTATATTTAAAACAAGAAAGGGAGTTTTTTTTTTTCCTTCATAATTAAAGTCACAGAGAGAAAGAGAGAGTGCGTTTTTTTTTCTCTCTTAACCTTTAAAACGAAAAAGAGAAAGATAAATCTTTTTTTCTCCTCATATTTAAAACGTCAAGGAGCATTTTTCCTTATCTTTATCTTTAAACAAGAGATAGGGTTATAGAACGTCTCTTGCTTTATCTTAAAAGGACAGAGATTTGAAAGAAAATGCTTTTGGTTTCTCTTTAATCAACATTTTCAAACAAAACTGACTGACTGTTCTAAAACTAACTTTTTTTATGAAAATATTATTATACTGGCCGCTTTTGAGGAACATTTCTTTCCTTTGGAATGTTCATTCCGTTAATTCCAATCAAATATCTGATTCTAATGCTCAAAATTTTCTCAACAGTGTAAACGTCAAATTATGACAGATGGTAATGTCGCGTTATTTTGATAAACTTATATTTCCTGCTTATTATATATATCGACCTCTCCAACAGAGTCGATCCCTATGATCAAATAACACCGTTATAAAATGAAATGTCTGGGTAATTTATTTTAAATTGTGTATTGTCTTTAAAAGAAATGTGATTTCACTTTCTGACTTCTTTCGTAAACTTAAAAATTAAAATTTAAAATCTCTTATCCTTAGCTTCTAGCATTGGAAGAAAATCATATGATCAAATATAAGATAAAAGTTAAAAAAAAAAAACGATTTGTATTTTATTGCAACAATGAAATCTATTATTGAAATTATGCAACAAAAAATATTTTTATAAACTGTAAAATCTTTTGAAAAAATACACGACAAGTAAATTGACATCATTAAAAAGATTGCATTTCGGATTTTA
>JAPMOR010068429.1:467223-489061 GCA_026543865.1 Argiope aurantia | reverse complement strand
CGCTTCAATATAACCTAAATTCATTCGATTAATGCTTAGATCAGTTGGATTACACACATGTTTAGCCTCGAGAAAGTTTTTTATTATTGAAAAAAATAGAATGACTCAACCTTCCCTCTTTAAATCAATAATAAATAAGCCCGAAGCACACTGGAATTATATCTTATTTGCAGATGAAAACAAATTTAAGTACTTTGAGATTTATGGGCGTATAATTCCATAAACAAAGAACTTAACCAAAGAATTCAGTTGGAACTGTAGAACATGTAGGATGTGCCTCGTGCGTGTTTTTATGTCAGCTTTAAGACTAGCTAATTTGGCATTTATGGAAGGAATAATGAGCCATGGTCTTTATTTAAATCTCTTAAATGGCAATTTAAAATTATCAACAAAAACGTGGACAATGGAAACAACTTTGTTTTTACTTTCTCATATACGAAATACACAAAAATAAATTACTGTAATTGACAAATAATTCCAATTCGATATTTTAACAAATTTCCACGCTTCAGATACCCACAAGTTCGAAAAACACATTTTTGGAACACGATAAATTTGTCAGTGAGCACGATAGCTCAAAACCACTTGGACCTCGATGGATGAAATATGGTATATAAACTTTAAACAAAACTGGACTTTATAACTTTGTTTCACTTTCCTTTATACTCAGTATACAAAGAGAAATTTTTTGTAATAGTCAAATAATTATAAACCAAATATTTTAATGAATTTTTAAGCTTTAAATTTCCCCGAGTTCAAAAAGCACATTTTTAAAGGTATGCCTTTGTGTCTGTGAACATGGTAATTCAAAAACACTTGGAGCTCGATCAGATGAAATTTAATACAGAGACTTTAAACACAGTTTGAAGATTTCAATGAATTTTTGAATGAAATCCATTCATAAGAAGTCTGTTTTTTTTTAGTGCAAGTCAATTCGATAACTACAATATGAAGAGCTAGATGAATAAGAATTGGTACACAGGTTAAGTACCTTAAAATAAGATTCTTATCAAATTTCGAACCACATCTGTCAGTGAATTGGCCATCTATTAGTCTCTACTTTGGTATGCATGTAAACACAATGATTTAAACCAATGAATATGTTAACGAATATGTCATTTTGGATTACATCTGTAGTTTTGAGTCAAATTTTGATTTTAATTGTGTATGAAAAATATCGTCACAAACACAAAATAGTGTTAGTAAAAAGTAAAAAGATCCACTCCAAAGATTTGTATTTTGCAACTATTTTTCAATATGTCATATAAAGCATTTTCCGCCTTACCCAAGGCTTACTATTTTATGCATAAAATTGCTACCTTTACTAGAGACTTCCTGGGATATTTTCAAATCAATGTTAAAAGAGGCCTTTGGGGAAACACAGCACTATGTCAAGAAAGCAGAAGATGAACTAAAGTATCGAGCTCAAAAATCTGGCGAAAGCACGCAGTCATACATCCAAAGCGTGTTCGGATTGTGCCATCAAGTCAAACAAAATATGTCAGAAGAAGAGAAGGTGTCTCATTTGATGAAAGGAGTCGCCGAAGATATTTACCAGGCATTACTGATGAAAGAAATAACGACTACCGAAGACTTTATTAAGTGGTGTAGAAAGATCGAGGAGATGCAGCAAAAGAGGATCCGGGGAAGGAAATTTGAAAGGCTTCCAAATGTGGTACCAATGGCTGCAATTGACCAGCAACTGGATCTAGTATCACTGGTACGTCAAATAGTGCGGGAGGAGGTCCAGCGTCTTATGTCTCCAGTAGTCGATCCCGAAGTCCAGGACAAAGGCATTGAAGCCATTGTTCGAGAGGAAGTGGAAAATGCTTTGGCTCCTTTGTCACAGACAACACCAGAGTGGACAAAGGTCAAACCAAGACGCCAACCTACCTATGCAGACGTTGCCAGACGACCTATGCCCGTAGCACAGCAACCACAGAGGAAGACGGATGTCTGGCGCACCCCTGATAGAAGACCCGTCTGTTTCCATTGTGGTCGCCCTGGCCATGTAGTTCGATATTGCCGAGATCGCAAAGCTATTTTTGAGGCATATCGGGCTAATAGGAGAGATTTCGGCCGTCCACAGTCGAATGAGGGACGCTATGCCGAAGAATACAGCCGACCAGCAGCCCAAGGTCTGTCGCCCAGCCCATCACGAGGACGATCGCCGACACGCCGCTATAGATCTCCGTCGCCATATAGAAGATCCAGTCAATCTCCTAGCCGCAGAAATGAGGAAAACTAAGCGGTGCGACCTTCCTTGGGGGTGAGGCCGCTAGTGACAAAAATCCTCCGATGCCGCAACATTGTGCCGCAAAGATGACCGGAAACAACATAGAAGTAATCGTCGACAATAAGCCAGTACCTGCCCTTGTGGACTCTGGAGCTTCATTTTCTGTAATCTCGGAGAAGTATCGTCGCCTACTGAAGAAAGTAATGTTTCCCACAAGTAACAATGTTCTTTTAAAAGTCGCCGATGGAAATTACGTGAGACCAATGGGAAAATGTACGCTTCGTCTCGAAATCAATGGCCGACCTCAAGCTTTTGAATTTATTGTTTTGCCGCAATGCAGTCACGACATCATCCTTGGTTGGGACTTTTTGGCCGCTTCTCAAGCTGTTATAGATTGTGGCCGTTCAGAGCTCTTGTTTCAAGACGTCCTTCGAGAATCCCAAACTCCAGACTCCAGCCGTTTATTCGCGATAGAAGACTATACAGTACCTGCTCGTTCTATCAGAAAGATTACTGTCTTAGGCCGTAAGAACCTTCGAGCTATCGACGTAATAGTAGAGGGAAATAAGATGTTCCTCTTGAACAAGGAAGTTGCTATTCCGTCTACTATAGTTACGCTCCTTAATGGAAAAGCCGAACTATGGATTGCCAATGGACAAGGAGAACCTCAGATCATCCCTAAAGGCATGTGCATCGGGTATTACGAACCTTTACACGAAGACTGCGTAAATACCATAGATGAGGGATCGCCTTATTCCACGACCACTTCAAAGGCAAAGTTGGGTGTCATCGATTATACCACGATGATAGCTCCGGATTTGAGGATCGACCAAAAAGAAAGGATGTTTCATCTACTCCAGAGATTTTCAGAAATTTTCGATCAAGAAAGGACGTTCAAGAACGGAAATCAACTCAATGTTAAACACCGAATAAACACAGGCGACCACTTACCTATTAGTCAGAGAGCTTACAGAGTGTCCCCATCCGAACGCCGCATTATCAGTGAGGAGGTAACCAAAATGTTAGAGAAAAACATCATTCAACCATCAGAAAGTCCATGGTCATCTCCAGTCGTCTTGGTCAGGAAAAAAGATGGAAGCTGGCGTTTTTGTGTTGATTATCGCCGACTCAACAAAATTACCAAGAAAGACTTGTATCCATTGCCACGTATTGACGACACCTTGGATTGCCTGAAGGGGGCAAAATATTTTTCGTCTATGGATCTCTACTCCGGTTACTGGCAAATAGAAGTCGATGAAGCCGATCGTGAGAAAACGGCTTTTATTACACCTGAGGGACTATACGAGTTTAAAGTGATGCCATTTGGCTTATGCAATGCTCCTGCAACTTTTGAAAGGATGATGGATAATCTTCTGCTACATTTAAAATGGACAATGTGCCTTTGCTATTTAGATGACATTGTGGTGTTCTCAGAAACATTCGATGAACATCTTCAGAGGTTGAATACCGTCCTTCAGTGTATACAGAACGCCGGCCTTATCCTTAATTCAAAAAAATGTCGCTTTGGAGCACAGGAGATAAAGATCTTGGGACACCTAGTATCCAGTGATGGCGTACGACCGGACCCAGAAAAAATAAAGGCCGTGAGTGACTTTCCCGTGCCTAGGAATATCCATGACATCAAAAGCTTTCTGGGACTTTGCTCTTACTATCGCCGATTTATCAAGGATTTTTGCCATAAAGCCGAACCTCTACAGTTATTACTGAAGGGGGACACAAAATTCTGTTGGGGACCTGAACAAGTGGAAGCTTTTAATACCTTGAAGAAAGATCTTATCTCCAATCCTGTCTTAGGCCTTTACGACGAAACTGCACCAACGGAACTTCACACCGACGCGAGTGGATACGGAATCGGCGCAGTATTAGTCCAAATCCAAGATGGGAAGGAAAAAGTAATAGCTTATGCCTCGCGGACTTTGACGAAAGCTGAGAAAAACTATTCCACAACTGAAAGAGAATGTCTTGCTGCCGTATGGGCTATAACTAAGTTTCGGCCATATCTCTTTGGAAAGGCTTTCAAGATCGTCACCGACCATCATTCCCTGTGTTGGCTGACAGGACTGAAGGATCCCTCTGGGAGACTCGCTAGATGGGCGCTGCGACTCCAGGAATACGACGTATCAGTGGTGTACAAAAGTGGAAGGAAACACAAAGATGCTGATTGTCTGTCCAGAAGCCCATTGAAAGTCGATGCTTCGTGGTCTGGGGACTCCATTGGTGCCACTTTATTCACTAATCTCTCAGAAGAACAGATGAAAGATCCAGAATTGGTAAGAATAATAAGAGACCAACAAAGTACCGAAGCAAACAGGCTTGGAAACTTTGAAGTAGTCGAAGGAGTCCTCTACAAGAAGAATTTTGATCCGTCCGGAAAGAAATTTCTACCAGTGATCCCGAAGCATTTACGGCTCAGTATTCTAGAATCTCTCCATGATGACCCTACCGCCGGACATCTAGGATTCACCAGGACTTATGATAGAATAAGAAAGCGGTTCCATTGGCCAGGTTTGTACAGAAATGTTCGAAGATATGTGATGCACTGCCGAGAATGTCAAAGGAGAAACTCTATTCCTCAGAAGCCACCAGGTCATCTCGTGCCTATTCCACCAGCTGCCGCTCCTTTCCATCGCGTCGGAATCGACCTGCTAGGACGATTTCCAAAATCTGACGACGGCAACAAATGGATTGTAGTAGGCACCGATTATTTGACACGGTACGCAGTCACCAGAGCTTTACCGACGGCGGAAGCTACCCAAATTGCCAAATTCCTACTAGAGGACATAATCCTGAAGCATGGAGCTCCACGAGTTATCATTACAGACCGTGGGCAAGTTTTTCAGTCCAAGCTGGTATCCGATATTAATCGACTGTGCAATATCACTCATCGAATGACAACAGCCTATCATCCGCAAACAAATGGCCTTACAGAACGATTCAACAAAACGCTAGCAGATATGCTTTCCATGTATGTTGATGTCGAACAGAAGAACTGGGACCAGATATTGCCGTTCGTCACATTCGCCTACAACACTGCCAAGCAGGACACGACAGGTTTTACGCCCTTCTACCTCCTACATGGGCGAGAAGCTGAAACGCCGTTGGATACGATGTTCCCTCTCTGCCCCAATGAGTTCAACCAAGAAGACGATTACGTTAGTGATCTGATCAATAAGGCAGAAGAATCGAGGCAATTAGCTCGTGCACGAACTCTCGAGGCTCAGCAGAAAGATCGCCGGCATTATGACTCCAAACATCGGATGGTGGCATACGAACCAGGGGATTTGGTGTGGATTTTTATTCCAGTTCGTAAAAAGGGGCTTTCTGAGAAGCTACTCAAGAGGTACTTCGGCCCTTATCAAGTCTTGAGGCGGTTGTCCGACGTCACCTATGAAGTAGCCGATTTCGATCCTAATTCTAGAAGGCGGAAACCGAAAGAAGTTGTCCACGTTTTACGGATGAAACTATAACATGACCCAGAAGAACAAGACGACCAACAGTCTTATAAAATAATGGAGGTTCCGGAAAGAGACATTTCTCAAGAGACTACTCACCGTGAAGACACGACAACTTATACTGGCCCTGTGACACGATCGAGAGCTAGAACCAAACAATGAAATGTCATAACATCGAGACGCTGTTCTTCTAAGGAGGGAGCAATGCCGCATTGAAGAAAGACTGTCGAATCTCCATGGCCGAATGGTCATGGCACTGGTCTTGTGATCAAGAGACCTGGGTTCGAATCCCGCTAGAGACACTGAGATTAATGGTATATGTAAATACTTAATTTCTTGATTTTATGTTTTCCTTTATTTCATGTTCCAGAAGATACTGGACATTTCTTTAGTTTACCAGACAAGTGTTCTGGACTTTTCTTACTGTCTCCAGAAGAGTATTCTGGAACTTTCTCTGCTTATATATAAGCAGAAGATTTGTCAGTTACTGTATTCTGAGTTCTGTTAATAAATTGGTTTAGCTCTACCTCTTGTGTGCGTCATTGAGTCCAACACTAGAATATCTACGTGACAATATAATAATAAAGAAAATCTAGGAGCATTCATTAAAAATCTTCAAAATTCATTCATGAAAATCCAATTTTCACCACATTTTTCCAGCAGATTTTTTACGTTTTCACTCATTTGTTTTGACCTCCAAATTTCTGAAAAAATATAGTTATTTTTCCCTTTTTATTAAGGTAATGAAAGTATTTTTAAAAAACATTTTCGTTTTTATTATTACATTTCCAAAAGATTTTATTACTCAGTTTTGCAGGTCTCATTACGCCATAACCTCACATATCCTAATTTAATTCTTCCCAAAATAAAAAAGTTATCCATCACTTATTTCAATACTTTCATTCAGAATATTGAGAAAAAAAAATGCTTGGAATGTAGTTTTTAATTTTATCTTCAAAACGTTATTTATTTAGCAAACGATAAAGTTCAGGCTGTTTTCTGAAACTGAATATCGTTTGTTCAAAATGTAAATATTATGCTATTAATTGAAATTATTTTTCAAGAATGCATTGAAGGATATCGAGAAACTGTATTGACGTTCGTGGTAAGTACACTTACTAACAAAATGTAAACGGAAAGGATTCCTTGTATTTTCTTTCTTTTAAAATAATGATTCAATGACTCACTATTAAGGAAATTTGACATATTTTTTTCCATACCAGAAAAACATTTTTTGCTTTTGCAAAAATTCTATTTTTATTCCAGTTCATCATCAAGTCATCAATTTCAAAATAAAACGCTAAAAAAATATAAGGAAATCTATAATTGTATGTTAAACTTTCCAACTCTTTTTCAAGTGTATTTAGTTTTCTTAAATCTTTTTCTGATGGTTTATGCTTTATTTAAATTATTTTCTATAGTTATAGATTTAGGCCTAGCTCGCCACTTGTGAATCCTCGTTTTCAAGGGTGATAATTATCTATCTTGCTATGTAATGCGAATAATTGTTGAATTGTGTAATTTTTGAGAAAAAAATTTGCCTATCATTTTCTGTTATTGCTTCAAATTACATTACATCATTATTAAGCTTCGTGTAAATAATAATTACAGTGTCTCACAAAAGTGATGGGACACTTGTGCTTTACAAAAGGAAACTGTTATAAAATAAATTAAAAAAACATGTACAATTTTTTTGTGGGTGTGTTTCATACTTAAATTTAGTAACAATTATTACATAACGTACATTTTGATAAAATATTAATTTAATAAAAATACAATTGTTTAGAACGGAGCAAAAAATAGCTCACATAAGTGATGGGACACCATTAGATAGGCAACAAAAATCGTCTGAAATAAGCAATAAAAATATTTTTGGTGGTTTTATATTTACTCAAAAGCAATTGGCAATAATTTAAAAAATCGTCTGCAGTATTTCTCTCCAGTTTGTTTTGGAATTTTTATGTTTTTTAGCTCTGTGCAGCCATGAATGCTAAACGAAAAGAAACTTCGCCTGAAATTCCAAAATTAGTTATTAATTTGCATATTGAACGTGGAAAATCTAATAGAAAAACTGCTGAAACAGTTAACTTGAGTCATTCAACAGTTTTCAATATCATTAAACGATATAAAAAGAATCATATTATTCAGGATAAAAGTAGACCTGGCCGATCATCAAAGCTATCCAATGGAATAAAGCGAATTATCGTTCGAAATATTAAAAAAAATCCAAGAAAGAGTGCTCCTAAAGTTGCTGCTGATTTACAAACATTATATGGAATTATTGTTAATCCTGAGACTATTAGAAGGATAATTCGATCTGCTGGATATCACGGTAGAGTAGCCAGAAAAAAATTCTTCGTAAGTGAAAAGAATAGAAAACTCAGACTAGCTTTCGCAAAATCGAACATAAATAAGAATTCTGATTACTGGAGTAAAGTTATATTTGCTGATGAGAGTAAATTTAATATATTTGGTTCTGAAAGGTAGAATCTTGGTGTGGAGAAAACCCAGGGAAGAATTTCGCAAACAGAACTTGGTGCCAACAGTAAAACATGGTGGAGGAGGAGTTATGGTATGGGGGTATATGTCGTCCGCTGGAATTGGTAATCTTGTTTTTATTGACAGTATAATGGTTCAATACAAGTATATTGACATTTTAAAACAAAATTTGAAATCTTCAGCACGAAAAGTGAACCTTCATAACGATTTTAAATTCTACCAGGACAATGACCGCAAGCACACTGCTTTGAACATACGACTCTGGCTGCTGTATAACCGTCCTGAAATAATAAAAACACCACCACAATCTCCAGACTTAAATCCCATAGAGAATATTTGGCAAGAATTGGAATCAAGAATTCGCAAACGCACCATTTCTTCAAAACAACAATTAAAATCGGTGCTTCAAGAAGAATGGAGTAAAATCACTCCAGAAATCACAAAAAAATTAGTCGAATCCATCCCAAGAAGATTAAATCATGTTTTAAAAGTAAAAGGAAATCCAACAAAATATTAAAACCTTTTAAAAAGTAAACTTTTTGGATAAATATTTGATGGAAAAGTAAATGTCTCATCACTTATGTCTGCCATTTTTTGCTCCGTTCTAAACGATTGTATTTTTATTAAATTAATATTTTAATATTTTGACAAAATGTATGTTATGTAATAACTGTTACTAACTTTAAATATGAAACACACGCAAAAAAATTTTGTACATGTTTATTTATTTATTTTATTGCAGTTTCCTTTTGTAAAGCACAAGTGTCCCATCATTTTTGTGAAACACTGTAGTTGCAATTCAAAAGTATTTGGATTTATTTCCGAAAATTGCATCGAAATAGTGATTAAACTGACGATTCATTTCGATTCAAAATATTTTAATCGATTCTAAATAGTGATTAATAGTTTGTCTAATTAGTGATTTAAAACGTTTTTGAAGTTAGAGCATTAGTTACATATTATAAGGTGTGTGAGTAAGTTCTAATTTTCAGAAACATCCGAACGATAATTTAATTGTTGTAAAACCGATTCTTTTCACTTTCATAGCAATTTTATTTAATTTCACACTTTTCTAGTTAGTAATGATAAAATTTTGTATTTCATTTTTGATTCCCTTCTTGCTGCAATATAGGTTTGAAATTTTGTATCTATATATTGTTACGAAATTTCCCGGGTTCGTTTGGATAGTGGAAGTTATATGGTGTAGAGAACGCTCAATCAGCATGCGGCAGTAGAAAAAAAAAAACGACGTTTATTTACACGAAGACACACAGGACAGCACAAAGACGACAACTATATACAGCACAGAGAAAACAATTATCTTCAGCACACAACAAAACTTTACTGCAGACAGTAGTGCACAGCTTAGTTCAGCATTAGCTTGACTCCGTCGCTGCTCTACTAATCTCTGGAAGACCCGTTCTTCACCGTCGATTCCAACTACTCTACTCTGGCAGCTACAGACTGCCTCCTTTTATAGGTCTCAGGAGGCGAGGCTAGAAGCCTCTCAACCAATCAGGAACTTTCGAGGCGTATCTCGATTCCCAATGGAGGGATCGGGAAAATTCTCGATGTTTCGGGTATAATCTATTTTGGTGACAAATTCGCCAAATTCGTCGCCAAGTCGCCAAATGGTCACCAAGTTTGTAGCCAAGCTCTGGGACCTCCGACGCGACACCCGGACTCCGTCCAATACAGATGACTGTAAAACGGTCTTTCTGATGACGGAACCAACTATGCTGAGAAGCAGCATCACAGATTCGTAACAATATATATTCTTGACGACAACATATTGATTTAATATTTTCAGAACTTCATCGTTCATTGATTAATTCCATAAACTGTCTGCTTACGGTACCTGGATGTGTATTTAGGAAATATTTTATTTCAAACTGCTATAATCATTATGTTGCATTTTAATGTTGCATTTTATGTTGCATATAAATGTTGCATTTTAATGTGATAATGAAAGTGTGCTTTTAAATATTTTTTATTATTTTATTTTTTATTGTCATCATTATCACCATTTATCAACATTCATTTCTTTGAAACTTTTTATGCACCATCGAGATTGATTTTCTTATGATCATTGTTATTATCTCTACAATGTTGGAAGTAAGAATATTTATTATTAACTACATAGAAATAAAAATTAAATATTCATTTTATTATTCCAACATTTATTCATTTATTAATTGTAGAGACTTCATTAGAAAATATTAAAAACTGTTAAAGCTATATTGATGAGTAATATATAGCTAAATTAATTGTATTTACTCCTCATTTTGAAACAACACGAAGCTATTTTTTTTAGGTGGATCTCGAAATTTTGATCCATGGTCAGATAACGAGCACATACCGTAACCAACCATGCAACACATAAATAATTTGCAAATGTCGTAATTATGGTTGCATGTATTTGTTATGACTCCAATTATTTGGACGTTTTAGAAAAATAATTTTATTTACAATTTAACTAAAGAAATTAAACATTTGATTTTACTACGAGTTTCTCCGAGGTAGTGGGCTCGAGAGCGTTCCAAGAAGGAGAGAAAATAGCTTTTCTAGAAGCATACCCGGATGATGAGCGGCGCGGCAATTACGTCACACACAGCCTCGACGGAGCTTGTAATTTAGAGATATCTTATATGATTCATGATAGATATGTATGATTTATAATAGGTATATATGATTTATGATAGGCATTCACTACACAAACGAACAAAAAAAAAGCCTTGCAAATTTTGAAAACTAAAATAATAATAATAATAATAATAATAATTCATCAAGAATTCATTTGATGAAGCAAGTTAGTTTGATGATTCATATTCATTTGAACATTTAATCGAAGTGAGGGTGCAAATAAAAAGGATAAATATTTAAGTAGTAATATTTTATTTCAGCTTTTCAAGATTAAACATTAGTTATTACATATAAAATTCCAAAATGTAAATTTTGCATTTTTAAAAATCCAAATTGTAAACAAATGCATGGTACCTATTCAATTTTGCATAATTATATCATTTAGTTATAGCGCAATTCAGATTAAATTGATAAAAAAATTGACACTATGCAATTACAAATTTAAAGAATGGCAAAAATTCATAATATGGTATGGTTAGCTACACTTCAACAAAAATATTATGAATTTTATCATTTATTTTCAGGAAATATTTATAGTATATATAAAGTATTTTAGTGCATTCATTATTTATATCTATAAATATTATATGTGCTTTTATTTAATTGTTAATTTATAGTCACTAATGTTTTTTACGGTGATTATTGGCAGTAAAAATCATAAACAGAGAAACAAAATAAGTTTAAACCCCCACTGTCTTTCAGCATATGAAGAGAAATTTTTAAAATATTTTTATCAATTTATGTATAAAAGGATCTTTACGAGAAATTAATCTTTCATGTAACATATTTCGCACTGATAAATATTCATTTTAAAACTTGAAGGTGCTGCCATCTTTCATTAGAAACGGAAATTATTCAGGAATATTCGTATTGGCCTGACAAAGGCCGATTTTATAAAAAGATCACAATGATGTAAAAATAAAGTGTCATAGAAAATGATTTTTATTAATACTGAGGCTACCATGTTATTTTTACTTGAAAAGTAAAATTTTCAAGTAAGTAAAAGTAATTTTCAAGTATTTTTCTTATATTATGTAA
Source organism: Argiope aurantia (assembly GCA_026543865.1). Taxonomy (NCBI): domain Eukaryota; kingdom Metazoa; phylum Arthropoda; class Arachnida; order Araneae; family Araneidae; genus Argiope; species Argiope aurantia. The sequence continues at coordinate 477,172 of JAPMOR010068429.1, read as the reverse complement.
TGTTACAACATAATTATAATACAAGAAACCTTAATTAAGACCATAGAACATACAGGGTGTTTATTTAGTCCCGGACCCATTTTAATGTTTAATAATCATGAAATAATGAAGATATAAACAAACTTATGGCATTTATTGATGGAATAACTCATATATTCTCCTTTTCAGGTTTGAATATTTTTACTTTTGTAAATATCGTCTGCGCGTGTGGTTAATTTCAGATAATTTCATTTTCCAGTCTAAATATCTGTACTTTTCTAAATATCGTCTGCTTATTAATTGCATTTTTCTCTCTTTTGTTTTTGGCAACTATTGCAATGTTATGTTTACTTTTGATGTGTTTGTTCTATGTAGTACTTTTGTATGTGATTTTTTTTTCGAGCGGATATTAAGGAGAATGCATACACCACAAGAGAAAGCACAGATTTTATGGTGGTTCATTGAAACGAAATCGATAGTGCAAGCACAGAGAAATTTCAGAAGAATTTACCAAAAAGATCCTCCATCCAAAAGCAGTATCTTGCGGTGGAAAAAGAATTTTCTAGAAATTGGAAGTATCGCAGATAAGAAACGTTCCGGACGTCCTTGCACAAGTGATTTTGATTCACAAAGGCACGCATTATTTTATATAAAAATATATTTTTTATTATAGATTACTTTATATATAAATTTATTTTATATACGCATTACTTTATACATTTATTTTATGTTTATAAGAAAATATATGTTTGGTGTAGGTTGCAATTCAGGAGCAAAAAAAAAAAAAAATATTTCCATTACATAAGAAAAAAATTTCGTTTATTTGTACAATCTGAATTTATTTTTCAAGTTTTTAAAGCGAAAAGTTTTTGTAATAAATAATTAAAATAATCTTTAAACAACATATTCGCTGGGGAAAAACATTTGAATAATTAAAAGCATGAACAATACCAAGTTTTTGTTTGTAAAATTTCTGAATTTATAAAAACAGGTATGATAAAAAAAATATAGAAGCATTTTGGATTTAAAAGAAATGGAATAAATTTCTATTCACTTTAATCCGAAAATAAATTTTTCTTCATTTCAAATTTATGTCATTAATATAGAGAGAACCTATACTTTTTTAGGAAATATAGAATAATTTTAATTGAAAACATTCTTCAGTTAATGCATTAAATGGCATAATTTATTATTTTAAAAATTCCTCACTTTTTCTTTAAAAAAATCTTTAGAAGAATTATTACTCAGACTTACTTCATATAGCATTATGGTAAGGAAATCAAAATTTAATTATTGATTTACTGATTTTTAAATTCCGAAAACATAAACATGGCATTTTTTTTAAATCGAAACTGCGCAAAGGAACAAAATTTCAAGTTTTCTGCAAACTTGGCAGATACTAAAAAAAAATGCCTTAAAAAATTCCATTTTTACAAAAATTAAATAAGGCAAATTAAATAAAAATGTTTAAAAACTGAATTTGTACTGGTACATAAGGTATTCTAAAAGATTAAAAAAAAAAACATTGTTCATCATGAGATATAAATAATGTGACGGGTTGAGAAAGTAATTGAGAAGATACCAAAATTTGCTTCAAGATTATCCTGAATTTATTTGTGTAATAAATTAGAATTGCGTAATAAATAAGGTGTAATAAAGTCATATTAAAACATGTGAAAAATCTTCTCAAAAAACAATTAAGATTTCAAAATAATATATCTTCATATGTCAGAATTTTTTCTCCTAAAAACTAAAAATAATAAAGAATTTGAATTATACCATAGGAGAAATTAATAATTGTATTTATACAAAAGTGAAATAAAATTTGGAAATTAGATTATTAAATTATGTTAAGCTTCTTATCGCATAATCAACTCATATAATTTGAGTGAAATCTTTTCAACAACTGTAATGATAAAAACGAACGACAAAATTTATTTTTTTAAAAACAGATTTTGATTCTATGACATAAACTATGGAAATATTTTCAAAATATGCATGAAATAAAATACTGAATAATCTTTTGAAATAACACAGTTAATTTCATAAGAATCAGGAAAATTCACAAAATATAATAACGTCTAATTTTTAATGTAATAATATTAAGTATAGTTATATATCTGCATCTCCACTAAAGTTAATGGTTGTGTGTTTTAACGCTATACAGACAAGACCGTTTGACCTAAAACTTTACCTTGTATATGTTTATTGACCTGATTATTTTTGAAATTTTAATTAGAATTCTAATTAATAAGAAATTAATTGAAATTTTATGGTTCTTCATGAGAACTTCCAAAAATAATATTGTGATACAAAAATTATTTTTACACCATCTTAAAATTGAAAAAATTTTCTTTTAAATAATGCTACTATTTTGCCCAAGAAAACCATTTATAAAAAAATATTTTATGTATATTTAACCAAAATAGATTTTGTTTAAAATCAAATTCAGGTCGTTTTCATTATTGACACGAATGTTTCATGTTGCCTTTTTTTCCATTGTTAATGATGAAGTTATGAAATTATGTCTCATTTTTCCATTCCCTCAATTTTTACATAAACTGTGAAAACATTTTCATAGGACACATATACCTTCACTGCTAAACGATTCTACTTTTTATTTCCGCATTTAAAATAAAAATGTTTAGTTTCATCAAGAAAATACTTGCATTAGTTGAAGTTTAAATAGTTCCATTTCTGAAATTAATGTTCACATTTCAGGTAAGACAACAGAAAATTAGGGAGATGCATTTCACAAAGAACAGAAGGGTGTACGACCTTTAAAATAGTTTTGTTGTGTGTCTATAAGCTTTCAAGTTTAAAAATTCCTTGCTGTAAGACCAAGAATGAGTTACCAAAAATATTTAACTGAAAATTTTAGAAGCGATTAATTCTGACGAAAAAACTGGTCGCCAAAGGCGGCTAGTTTTAAAACAAATATCAATATGTTTGTTCTAAGTTAAATTAAAATATTTCGATACACAATTCCAATGCATCTTCTTTTTAAAAGGCAAATGTTTCTACAAATATTCGTTGCCCTTTTTAGCGGCCGACAAATCAAATTCTAATGTTGTAAACTCTTTTTATTGTAAAGTTTTGAAATTTCCGAGGAATACTATAAAAATAGAATATTCGAAGAAATCCTTCTTCAAATATTAAAATTTTTTAATTTCGGATGAGCTGGGGTTTTTTTTTTATATAAATATGATTTTTGACAGAAATTATCATTTTCAAATATTGGTTGATATTTTCACAATCTATGGAAATATTTTTCCAAACTAAATATCCTCCTTAATACTGAACTTTTCATATTATGCATTAGTTACGAAATATGACGAAAGGAATGTTAATACACTTGATGTCATAAATATATCCAAACATAGATGGCAGCACGAGTTTATTGTTCTACATGTTTTCTTTCATGGACGTCATGCAGGTTTACAGGTCCGTATGTCCTAAAATTATCCTTTCTGGTGGCGAATTCGACATGCTTTGGGTTCAATAACGCTTCTCATCATTTATCATCCATTCAAAAAAAATTTCTTTTACTCTTTCTTGAATACCAAAAGAAAAAGATGGATCTTCCTTATTCTGTAAATTATTCATTCTATACCAATACAAAAAAATGACTTCTATAGCGATTCTATGGATTCTATCTTCTTTTGTGTATTGAACGTGGGAAAATTTCACGATCGTTGTTCCTTAAGGCATACTCCAATTCCCCTCAGAGACTAAAATCATGCACTTGATAGAATGGAATTCAGTTTTTTTGTGTGTTTTTTTCTCTTATAAAAATTTAAAAATCTTATAATTTCTAGTAGTAATTGTTAAGCGATGATGTATTATTTGCAAATCTTTTATCATATGGTTGATACATTCCGGATTGTTTTGAAATCATGGCAAATGAAACTGAAAAATTTACCCTTTTTGAAACATAGTTACTGACTTTCATTCAAAATATTGAACACCATTGTGAAAAAATCACACAAAAATCTTATGTTAATAGACATATGAATGAAAGTGCACGTTAGTATGTCATTATTATGTCAAAACCACCTTCCAAGAATGGTGTATTGTGGAAGGGTTTGGCGCCACTTTTGAGTCAGATTTTTATAGAAAGCGTGTTATAAAACAGTCTCGTTGGTGGAGAATTATCGCCAATTTTGTACTGAAATTATGTGATAATCATACTTTCAACCCTTTCTAGGGCCGTGGGAAGTATGCTTCCCACCAAATTCATCAATTTTTGTATGAAATTATGTCGGTTGGCATAAGTTCTGACAAATTTTTTTAGTAAGTCAGAAACTTAGATGCTTCAGTTCTTTATCTCAGACAAAATGATGTGTCTTGATTTGTTACTTAATTACTAATTAACCAAATTAATTAATTAATCAAATTAAATTTATCTAATAAGCTAAATGAATCCCTTTTCTTATTCTAATTTCAAGCCTAAAAATATTTTAACGTAATATGACTAGAAAAAAATGGCCCTTTAAAGGGTTAATTACCAATTTGTTGCCGCCAGATCGTCAAATTTGCACAAATGTTACATAGAAAGTGTGTCTAAAATGTACTGCAGAAATCATATATTGTTAAAAGATTGACTGTATTTTAGTATCACTTATTATTATAATATTTGTAATGCTTCTATGCAGAGTAAATAGGAAAGTAGTTGTCATCTTGGAAAATCAGTGAGACGTATCTTATTCGTCCGTTCTATTATATTTATATTTATCCAATGGAATTTATTAATGGAATTAAGTTTCTTTCAAGAACTGTCTTGCTGTAAAAAAATAATTATTCATCTGAAATTAGGAGCATTTAAACAAAGCTGTCAAGAACTGTCTTGCTGTAAAAAAATATTTATCCATCTGAAATTAGGAGCATTTAAACAAAGTGTCAATGTTTTTATTATTTTTACCATAAATATAAAATAGATATAATGTCTTCAAGATTTAAAAATTTTCTTATTTACATTAGTATTCAGTTCATTCAATTTGCTAAAAAGTAATTTAAAATATTTTGCTCGGTGTTTACTGTTTATATGATTGCAAAGAAACTTTGCCGATACAAAGTTAGCAATTGTGACTAACAAAGTTTAAAAGATTTAACATGGCGTCCAATGAATGATTCATTATTAATAGTGACTTCATTTGAGAAGAACTAGCATATTTTAATTCAGTTTCAATATTTCCATATAGTAATCATTCACCGGGCAAGCTCGGGTTAGCATTACGGAAAAGACTACAAATGATTGGCAGGATATAAGATATTTCTTCTACCGCTAAAAGAACGAAAAGCAAGAAAATTGCTAGTGTGTAAAACATTTTGCAATCGTCCCATTATAATTGGAGTTTTGTCTATTGCAAAAATGGTGGTACATCTGTGCAACTATAATATGAACAGTGAGGGTTCCAACCTCCTAACCCCCTAGAAAAAATTATCGTGTAAGGCAAAAAACATTTTGCATAGCCCTGAAGTACAATAATTACTAAATATTCACCTTTTGCATGGATTTAACATTTCCACTGAATCTATTTTGTGATCGTTGGCGAGGTTTTCGGCGGTTAATACCAGGCATGCGGATAATAGTTTCCGAAAATCGGATTTGTGTTTTAGACGTATTTTTTCCAATCAATAGAAGCTAAAACTTGACACAGAACTATAGTTGTAGTCAGAAAATCCCATACCAAATTTCACATATATTTAAGTTATTGAAATTTTGAATATGGCATTTATTGTTGGATTTGGCTCAAGATAAATGTCTACACAATAAATATTAAATCTGTGTATGGAATTTTATCTTTGCTTTCTAATTATCAGGTTAACTTATATTCGATTTGCCAGACAGACAAACTTCCTCTGAATGGATTTTGCTCGAAGGTTGACAGAAATCTACAAATTTAGTGTTAAGACCATATGCCAAATATCATCCATTTAACTCAAAGTATTTTTGAGTTATATTTTCGTAGGCAGATAGACGATCAAGCAGACAGACATAATGTCAAAAATGCTTTTCGAACTCAAGTTGGTCAAATATTAAAATCCAGAGTTCAAATTTTTTTGTCAGTTATAATACTTTCTGTATGCTGCTTCTCATAAGCGAAAGTAAGTCATATCACTGACTCTCCGACCCGCTCGAAGGCACACGGATAAAAATACTGAATGACCGGACCGCCGCAACAGCAACACTGGCGGGAACTGTAGTTGAGTCCTAAGGGCCATCACCGGCCACGGTACAACCTTTCCCGAAGGAAGTACGTCCCGTCATAGATAAGAGGAGCCAGATCCCCCATCTTTTTGTGTATCCTCCAGGGTAGCGAGATCCAACCACCATACCGGAAGCATCTCATCCTCATTTTTAAGTGCCGCCCCGGGGGTTCATAAGCGAAAGTAAGAAGGGCTTTCTTGTACAAAGACAGTTTCAACAAATTACATGACAATCACAATTACACATATTTAAATTTTGTTTAATTATTTTCAATTTTGCGATCCTTTTCTTTAAGAAAGACACAACATATTAATCTTTCTACTTTTTTAAAAAAGTGTGCCTCTAATGATGGTGTCTGAATGGTATATATTTGTTATGGATATATTTTATACATACAATCGTATGGGTGAATGATAATTTTTTCCTTTTAATTGAATGCATCAGTTTCAGTTGACGTTTTGATTGTACGAGAATTTTATAGTCATTGTTATTAAAAAAAAAGAAAAGTTTTTGCCTAATTTTTAATTTGAAAGGTACATTATTGCAATCCAATATATATTTAAATTCTATCTTGTATATATTTGCACTTAATGCCATTGATACGCATTGTGATTTTATCAAGTCGTGATTAACAAATTATATAAAATTCAATCAACATATTTAACCACTCACTTGTATTTGCTATGAAAATGTTAAAAATTGAGTAAATTATTAATAATTTGATTAATCATACTTAAACATGCTGAACATGTTTTAAATTAATATTATAAGTAAAATATGGTAGGAATGAAATATTAATTCAATCAATGCCAGTGATATTAATGCACTCATACTGATGGTGAATTAATAAATTTCACAAATTCGACTTGACTAAATAAACTGATTCATAAGCAATTATTCTTCTCGTAATTTTACTTTCCGCAGAATTAAATTTCACTAACTGATGATTAGACAATATGAATGATTCATCTCTATTTATTTTGAACTATTTAGAAAATTCTTGGATTTCTTGGAAAAATCTTGGTCTATTTATTGGTCTGTTCCTGACTATTCTTGGCCTAACTCATATGATTATTCCTCTTATAAATTTAGAGTGCTAGAATAAAATTTCAATTATTGACGATCAGTCTGTGTTTAAAATGACCATCAGAATAATTTGATCATTTTAGGAAACGAATCCTATATTAAGACTAATTCATCTCATGAATTTTGTTCGAATAATTTTCAAAAAGTGATTAAGATTCCTATAGAGTTAGTATGATTGATAACTAATAAACTAAAATCGAGTGATGATGAGTCAGTATGATTAATTCATTTTATGAAAATATATTGAATAATATAAAAAATCTTATGATATGTAATCATTTTCCATGTGAAGAAAATAATTTAGGCTAGTGAGTGATTTTAAAGCTTATATTACAAATTTTTTATAGATATACAAAAAAAGAAAATAAAGTACATCGTATAAATAAGTTTTTATTTAAAAGATATTTCATTTCTTCAAAATGTATCAAAATCTAAGTACATAAGGCAAATTCTTGTTTACCAAAGTATTCATCATAACTACATATCTCTTAAGTTTCGCAAAAATAAATACTGTTTATTTTCAAATAAAAACATATTTCACTTTTAAACAAGTGAAAGACATTTAAGATATTTAAGGAACTACGAAAAAAACAAAGAGTATTAAAGAAAATAAATACAAATAAATAAATTAAAAAACAGGTTTACAAAAAGAACTGAAATGAAGATGTGAATGCACTTGAGTGTTATTCTTTCCTGCCGTTTTATTAATATTATGTTGTAGTTTTTTTATCTCAAAGATGCACCAGGAATCTTATGTGTCCGGTTTAAGTGACAAAGAAAATGGCGAGTTTATATAAATAACATTTTAAAACAAAAACTAAAATTCCCCCAAGATTTGAAACCTTACATTTGTTTTAAAATGGGGACGAAAATTTTTTTGAAGTCGCTTTATATAATATTAAAATTAATTGCACTATTTTGCGGAAAAGTTAAGTCAAAAATATTGCACAAAAATTTCCATTCTGAAAATCAATTTTTAAAAAATCTTGTCTCGAAAACCTCAATTATAAGGACATATTTAGTTATTAATATTACGTTACAATATACTATAAATTAATGATTAGATTTCTTCCATTTCTATAAAAGCCTATTTATGGTAAGAATATCTAAAATTTAACTAATTAAAATTATTTAATTCAAAAATGTTATTAAACAATTTAAAATTATATTTAAGTAAATAGTTAACTTGTATCAAAAGTTTTGTTGGTTTATTTATTAAATCTTATAAATGATTAATTGATTAATATATTAGTAATAATATATTTATTAATTCATATATAAGCACTTATAAAAATTAATCGAATATCTGTTTGCAATTAAAAATTATTATTACTAATAAATAGGCTTTAAAAACAGAACCATGGGTTGTTCAGTATAAAGTTTCTGTATAAGATTATTTAGTTTTATAAATAGAATACAGAATTAAAAAGTAATATTTCGTTTTCAATGACATGTAAAAGAAACATTTTAGGAAAAAATATTATTTTACGCAACAAGATACCTAAATGGAAGCATAAATAATTTGGTCTGAAGTATGTATGCTTTAGAACTATATGCTCAACTGAAAATCAGCAACTGTTCTACTATTATTCTAAATGAAACATTTTGAAATGAAATAATTTTTGACTTTGTATCGTTTCTAAAATATTAAGAGGCATTTTCTTGAGTTTATAACTTCTCAAAATCTCTCCAACTACTTATTACTGACAACAATATATGCGTAACATTCTCCCACTGAAACACTTGAGGCAAAGAAGAGAGCAAAAGTCCTCATCTTCTCACAGATTGTCCAAAAGCTTTTTGCCCACAATAAAACAAACAGTCTACTATAAAAAAATGTCTGGTGAAAGGATGAAAATTCTACAATCTAAGTAGCTTTTTATTTCGTCTAAGTTAGTGCATATCGTAACTTTGTAGACAGGAAGTACAAATGAAGTGTACTGCAGGCCATTGAGAGGATGTTGGCGCATGCGCAGATGCCGTGGTACATTCTGAAGCGCTTGTTAACTTTGGTGTAGTGTGGGCAATAGGCTAAAGGTCCAGGATTGTGGTATCCGATTTCCATGCCGACTCCGGCGTTTTCTTCAAGGGTCATGCGCTCCTCCATTGCGTCCAGTAAGTTTGGAACAATGTACAGCCTAGCGCTGAACTCACTCAAGAAGCATATTAGAAGTGTCCACATCTGTCAGAGGGGGAAAAAAAGTTAGAATAAGAATATTAGAAACAAAACAAAAAATTGAAAGTTGTATATATATATATATACAAATAAATACATTTATTTTGCAATAGCCGCCTTTAGTGACCATTGTTTTGACAGGAATATGATGATTTAAATTAAATTCTTTATGCATAACTTGATGCTTATGATTTTCTTAACAAAATCTTTTTTTTTTGCCATAGAACTATGAGAAATATTTAAATCTTATCATTTTGATATATTGTAAGTGCATGTAATCATCAAATTGTGAGAATCACTTAAAGAGTTTTCTTTCGTTGTATTATAATTTTCTTTCTAATTCTTCATGTAAATTGACTACAAAAATCAAAAGATTCTTTTTCTATAACTTTCAATAAGGGCGGAAAATCATACGATTGAATATTTGATAAAATAATGCAAACGATTTAAATTGCGTTGCAATAATAAAACTTACTATTAAAAATTATGCAAAAAAA